>CAUVYK010000577.1:0-32944 GCA_963556175.1 Tipula confusa | reverse complement strand
GATACTCAAAATTAACTAATCTATCATATAAAACCATAAATCGGGCCTAACCCCACTAGCAACGGAGTAGCATCCATTTGAAGTTAGATAACCAGAAAAAAAATTTCCTATATACATACCATGGGAAAATGGATTTTTTGATTTTTTTTGGACTAGGACAAGGAATTTAGGGATTGATATTTCGGATACTCAAAATTAACTAATCTATCATATAAAACCATAAAATCGGGCCTAACCCCACTAGCAACGGAGTAGCACCCATTTGAAGTTGGATAACCAGAAAAAAAATTTCCTATATACATACCATGGGAAAATATTTTTTTTGATTTTTTTGGACTAGGACAAGGAATTTAGGGATTGATATTTCGGATACTCAAAATTAACTAATCTATCATATAAAACCATAAAATCGGGCCTAACCCCACTAGCAACGGAGTAGCACCCATTTGAAGTTGGATAACCAGAAAAAAAATTTCCTATATACATACCATGGGAAAATATTTTTTTGATTTTTTTGGACTAGGACAAGGAATTTAGGGATTGATATTTCGGATACTCAAAATTAACTAATCTATCATATAAAACCATAAAATCGGGCCTAACCCCACTAGCAACGGAGTAGCATCCATTTGAAGTTAGATAACCAGAAAAAAAATTTCCTATATACATACCATGGAAAATGATTTTTTGATTTTTTTGGACTAGGACAAGGAATTTAGGGATTGATATTTCGGATACTCAAAATTAACTAATCTATCATATAAAACCATAAAATCGGGCCTAACCCCACTAGCAACGGAGTAGCACCCATTTGAAGTTGGATAACCAGAAAAAAAATTTCCTATATACATACCATGGGAAAATATTTTTTTTGATTTTTTTGGACTAGGACAAGGAATTTAGGGATTGATATTTCGGATACTCAAAATTAACTAATCTATCATATAAAACCATAAAATCGGGCCTAACCCCACTAGCAACGGAGTAGCATCCATTTGAAGTTAGATAACCAGAAAAAAAATTTCCTATATACATACCATGGGAAAATATTTTTCTTGATTTTTTTGGACTAGGACAAGGAATTTAGGGATTGATATTTCGGATACTCAAAATTAACTAATCTATCATATAAAACCATAAAATCGGGCCTAACCCCACTAGCAACGGAGTAGCACCCATTTGAAGTTGGATAACCAGAAAAAAAATTTCCTATATACATACCATGGGAAAATATTTTTTTTGATTTTTTTGGACTAGGACAAGGAATTTAGGGATTGATATTTCGGATACTCAAAATTAACTAATCTATCATATAAAACCATAAAATCGGGCCTAACCCCACTAGCAACGGAGTAGCATCCATTTGAAGTTAGATAACCAGAAAAAAAATTTTCTATATACATACCATGGGAAAATGGATTTTTTGATTTTTTTGGACTAGGACAAGGAATTTAGGGATTGATATTTCGGATACTCAAAATTAACTAATCTATCATATAAAACCATAAAATCGGGCCTAACCCCACTAGCAACGGAGTAGCACCCATTTGAAGTTGGATAACCAGAAAAAAAATTTCCTATATACATACCATGGGAAAATATTTTTTTTGATTTTTTTGGACTAGGACAAGGAATTTAGGGATTGATATTTCGGATACTCAAAATTAACTAATCTATCATATAAAACCATAAAATCGGGCCTAACCCCACTAGCAACGGAGTAGCACCCATTTGAAGTTGGATAACCAGAAAAAAAATTTCCTATATACATACCATGGGAAAATATTTTTTTTGATTTTTTTGGACTAGGACAAGGAATTTAGGGATTGATATTTCGGATACTCAAAATTAACTAATCTATCATATAAAACCATAAAATCGGGCCTAACCCCACTAGCAACGGAGTAGCACCCATTTGAAGTTGGATAACCAGAAAAAAAATTTCCTATATACATACCATGGGAAAATATTTTTTTTGATTTTTTTGGACTAGGACAAGGAATTTAGGGATTGATATTTCGGATACTCAAAATTAACTAATCTATCATATAAAACCATAAAATCGGGCCTAACCCCACTAGCAACGGAGTAGCACCCATTTGAAGTTGGATAACCAGAAAAAAAAATTCCTATATACATACCATGGGAAAATATTTTTTTTGATTTTTTTGGACTAGGACAAGGAATTTAGGGATTGATATTTCGGATACTCAAAATTAACTAATCTATCATATAAAACCATAAAATCGGACCTAACCCCACTAGCAACGGAGTAGCACCCATTTGAAGTTGGATAACCAGAAAAAAAATTTCCTATATACATACCATGGGAAAATATTTTTCTTGATTTTTTTGGACTAGGACAAGGAATTTAGGGATTGATATTTCGGATACTCAAAATTAACTAATCTATCATATAAAACCATAAAATCGGGCCTAACCCACTAGCAACGGAGTAGCACCCATTTGAAGTTGGATAACCAGAAAAAAAATTTCCTATATACATACCATGGGAAAATATTTTTTTTGATTTTTTTGGACTAGGACAAGGAATTTAGGGATTGATATTTCGGTTACTCAAAATTAACTAATCTATCATATAAAACCATAAAATCGGGCCTAACCCCACTAGCAACGGAGTAGCATCCATTTGAAGTTAGATAACCAGAAAAAAAATTTCCTATATACATACCATGGGAAAATGGCTTTTTTGATTTTTTTGGACTAGGACAAGGAATTTAGGGATTGATATTTCGGATACTCAAAATTAACTAATCTATCATATAAAACCATAAAATCGGGCCTAACCCCACTAGCAACGGAGTAGCACCCATTTGAAGTTGGATAACCAGAAAAAAAATTTCCTATATACATACCATGGGAAAATATTTTTTTTGATTTTTTTGGACTAGGACAAGGAATTTAGGGATTGATATTTCGGATACTCAAAATTAACTAATCTATCATATAAAACCATAAAATCGGGCCTAACCCCACTAGCAACGGAGTAGCACCCATTTGAAGTTGGATAACCAGAAAAAAAATTTCCTATATACATACCATGGGAAAATATTTTTTTTGATTTTTTTGGACTAGGACAAGGAATTTAGGGATTGATATTTCGGATACTCAAAATTAACTAATCTATCATATAAAACCATAAAATCGGGCCTAACCCCACTAGCAACGGAGTAGCACCCATTTGAAGTTGGATAACCAGAAAAAAAATTCCTATATACATACCATGGGAAAATATTTTTTTTGATTTTTTTGGACTAGGACAAGGAATTTAGGGATTGATATTTCGGATACTCAAAATTAACTAATCTATCATATAAAACCATAAAATCGGGCCTAACCCCACTAGCAACGGAGTAGCACCCATTTGAAGTTGGATAACCAGAAAAAAAATTTCCTATATACATACCATGGGAAAATATTTTTCTTGATTTTTTTGGACTAGGACAAGGAATTTAGGGATTGATATTTCGGATACTCAAAATTAACTAATCTATCATATAAAACCATAAAATCGGGCCTAACCCCACTAGCAACGGAGTAGCACCCATTTGAAGTTGGATAACCAGAAAAAAAATTTCCTATATACATACCATGGGAAAATATTTTTTTTGATTTTTTTGGACTAGGACAAGGAATTTAGGGATTGATATTTCGGATACTCAAAATTAACTAATCTATCATATAAAACCATAAAATCGGGCCTAACCCCACTAGCAACGGAGTAGCATCCATTTGAAGTTAGATAACCAGAAAAAAAATTTCCTATATACATACCATGGGAAAATGGATTTTTTGATTTTTTTGGACTAGGACAAGGAATTTAGGGATTGATATTTCGGATACTCAAAATTAACTAATCTATCATATAAAACCATAAAATCGGGCCTAACCCCACTAGCAACGGAGTAGCACCCATTTGAAGTTGGATAACCAGAAAAAAAATTTCCTATATACATACCATGGGAAAATATTTTTTTTGATTTTTTTGGACTAGGACAAGGAATTTAGGGATTGATATTTCGGATACTCAAAATTAACTAATCTATCATATAAAACCATAAAATCGGGCCTAACCCCACTAGCAACGGAGTAGCATCCATTTGAAGTTAGATAACCAGAAAAAAAATTTCCTATATACATACCATGGGAAAATGGATTTTTTGATTTTTTTGGACTAGGACAAGGAATTTATGGATTGATATTTCGGATACTCAAAATTAACTAATCTATCATATAAAACCATAAAATCGGGCCTAACCCCACTAGCAACGGAGTAGCACCCATTTGAAGTTGGATAACCAGAAAAAAAATTTCCTATATACATACCATGGGAAAATATTTTTTTTGATTTTTTTGGACTAGGACAAGGAATTTAGGGATTGATATTTCGGATACTCAAAATTAACTAATCTATCATATAAAACCATAAAATCGGGCCTAACCCCACTAGCAACGGAGTAGCATCCATTTGAAGTTAGATAACCAGAAAAAAATTTCCTATATACATACCATGGGAAAATGGATTTTTTGATTTTTTTGGACTAGGACAAGGAATTTAGGGATTGATATTTCGGATACTCAAAATTAACTAATCTATCATATAAAACCATAAAATCGGGCCTAACCCCACTAGCAACGGAGTAGCATCCATTTGAAGTTAGATAACCAGAAAAAAAATTTCCTATATACATACCATGGGAAAATGGATTTTTTGATTTTTTTGGACTAGGACAAGGAATTTAGGGATTGATATTTCGGATACTCAAAATTAACTAATCTATCATATAAAACCATAAAATCGGGCCTAACCCCACTAGCAACGGAGTAGCACCCATTTGAAGTTGGATAACCAGAAAAAAAATTTCCTATATACATACCATGGGAAAATATTTTTTTTGATTTTTTTGGACTAGGACAAGGAATTTAGGGATTGATATTTCGGATACTCAAAATTAACTAATCTATCATATAAAACCATAAAATCGGGCCTAACCCCACTAGCAACGGAGTAGCACCCATTTGAAGTTGGATAGCCAGAAAAAAAATTTCCTATATACATACCATGGGAAAATATTTTTTTTGAGTTTTTTGGACTAGGACAAGGAATTTAGGGATTGATATTTCGGATACTCAAAATTAACTAATCTATCATATAAAACCATAAAATCGGGCCTAACCCCACTAGCAACGGAGTAGCACCCATTTGAAGTTGGATAACCAGAAAAAAAAATTCCTATATACATACCATGGGAAAATATTTTTTTTGATTTTTTTGGACTAGGACAAGGAATTTAGGGATTGATATTTCGGATACTCAAAATTAACTAATCTATCATATAAAACCATAAAATCGGGCCTAACCCCACTAGCAACGGAGTAGCACCCATTTGAAGTTGGATAACCAGAAAAAAAATTTCCTATATACATACCATGGGAAAATATTTTTCTTGATTTTTTTGGACTAGGACAAGGAATTTAGGGATTGATATTTCGGATACTCAAAATTAACTAATCTATCATATAAAACCATAAAATCGGGCCTAACCCCACTAGCAACGGAGTAGCACCCATTTGAAGTTGGATAACCAGAAAAAAAATTTCCTATATACATACCATGGGAAAATATTTTTTTTGATTTTTTTGGACTAGGACAAGGAATTTAGGGATTGATATTTCGGATACTCAAAATTAACTAATCTATCATATAAAACCATAAAATCGGGCCTAACCCCACTAGCAACGGAGTAGCATCCATTTGAAGTTAGATAACCAGAAAAAAAATTTCCTATATACATACCATGGGAAAATGGATTTTTTGATTTTTTTGGACTAGGACAAGGAATTTAGGGATTGATATTTCGGATACTCAAAATTAACTAATCTATCATATAAAACCATAAAATCGGGCCTAACCCCACTAGCAACGGAGTAGCACCCATTTGAAGTTGGATAACCAGAAAAAAAATTTCCTATATACATACCATGGGAAAATATTTTTTTGATTTTTTTGGACTAGGACAAGGAATTTAGGGATTGATATTTCGGATACTCAAAATTAACTAATCTATCATATAAAACCATAAAATCGGGCCTAACCCCACTAGCAACGGAGTAGCATCCATTTGAAGTTAGATAACCAGAAAAAAAATTTCCTATATACATACCATGGGAAAATGGATTTTTTGATTTTTTTGGACTAGGACAAGGAATTTAGGGATTGATATTTCGGATACTCAAAATTAACTAATCTATCATATAAAACCATAAAATCGGGCCTAACCCCACTAGCAACGGAGTAGCACCCATTTGAAGTTGGATAACCAGAAAAAAAATTTCCTATATACATACCATGGGAAAATATTTTTCTTGATTTTTTTGGACTAGGACAAGGAATTTAGGGATTGATATTTCGGATACTCAAAATTAACTAATCTATCATATAAAACCATAAAATCGGGCCTAACCCCACTAGCAACGGAGTAGCACCCATTTGAAGTTGGATAACCAGAAAAAAAATTTCCTATATACATACCATGGGAAAATATTTTTTTTGATTTTTTTGGACTAGGACAAGGAATTTAGGGATTGATATTTCGGATACTCAAAATTAACTAATCTATCATATAAAACCATAAAATCGGGCCTAACCCCACTAGCAACGGAGTAGCATCCATTTGAAGTTAGATAACCAGAAAAAAAATTTCCTATATACATACCATGGGAAAATGGATTTTTTGATTTTTTTGGACTAGGACAAGGAATTTAGGGATTGATATTTCGGATACTCAAAATTAACTAATCTATCATATAAAACCATAAAATCGGGCCTAACCCCACTAGCAACGGAGTAGCACCCATTTGAAGTTGGATAACCAGAAAAAAAATTTCCTATATACATACCATGGGAAAATATTTTTTTTGATTTTTTTGGACTAGGACAAGGAATTTAGGGATTGATATTTCGGATACTCAAAATTAACTAATCTATCATATAAAACCATAAAATCGGGCCTAACCCCACTAGCAACGGAGTAGCACCCATTTGAAGTTGGATAACCAGAAAAAAAATTTCCTATATACATACCATGGGAAAATATTTTTTTGATTTTTTTGGACTAGGACAAGGAATTTAGGGATTGATATTTCGGATACTCGAAATTAACTAATCTATCATATAAAACCATAAAATCGGGCCTAACCCCACTAGCAACGGAGTAGCACCCATTTGAAGTTGGATAACCAGAAAAAAAATTTCCTATATACATACCATGGGAAAATATTTTTTTTGATTTTTTTGGACTAGGACAAGGAATTTAGGGATTGATATTTCGGATACTCAAAATTAACTAATCTATCATATAAAACCATAAAATCGGGCCTAACCCCACTAGCAACGGAGTAGCACCCATTTGAAGTTGGATAACCAGAAAAAAAATTTCCTATATACATACCATGGGAAAATATTTTTTTTGATTTTTTTGGACTAGGACAAGGAATTTAGGGATTGATATTTCGGATACTCAAAATTAACTAATCTATCATATAAAACCATAAAATCGGGCCTAACCCCACTAGCAACGGAGTAGCACCCATTTGAAGTTGGATAACCAGAAAAAAAATTTCCTATATACATACCATGGGAAAATATTTTTTTTGATTTTTTTGGACTAGGACAAGGAATTTAGGGATTGATATTTCGGATACTCAAAATTAACTAATCTATCATATAAAACCATAAAATCGGGCCTAACCCCACTAGCAACGGAGTAGCATCCATTTGAAGTTAGATAACCAGAAAAAAAATTTCCTATATACATACCATGGGAAAATGGATTTTTTGATTTTTTTGGACTAGGACAAGGAATTTAGGGATTGATATTTCGGATACTCAAAATTAACTAATCTATCATATAAAACCATAAAATCGGGCCTAACCCCACTAGCAACGGAGTAGCATCCATTTGAAGTTAGATAACCAGAAAAAAAATTTCCTATATACATACCATGGGAAAATGGATTTTTGATTTTTTTGGACTAGGACAAGGAATTTAGGGATTGATATTTCGGATACTCAAAATTAACTAATCTATCATATAAAACCATAAAATCGGGCCTAACCCCACTAGCAACGGAGTAGCACCCATTTGAAGTTGGATAACCAGGAAAAAAATTTCCTATATACATACCATGGGAAAATATTTTTTTTGATTTTTTTGGACTAGGACAAGGAATTTAGGGATTGATATTTCGGATACTCAAAATTAACTAATCTATCATATAAAACCATAAAATCGGGCCTAACCCCACTAGCAACGGAGTAGCACCCATTTGAAGTTGGATAACCAGAAAAAAAATTTCCTATATACATACCATGGGAAAATATTTTTTTTGAGTTTTTTGGACTAGGACAAGGAATTTAGGGATTGATATTTCGGATACTCAAAATTAACTAATCTATCATATAAAACCATAAAATCGGGCCTAACCCCACTAGCAACGGAGTAGCACCCATTTGAAGTTGGATAACCAGAAAAAAAAATTCCTATATACATACCATGGGAAAATATTTTTTTTGATTTTTTTGGACTAGGACAAGGAATTTAGGGATTGATATTTCGGATACTCAAAATTAACTAATCTATCATATAAAACCATAAAATCGGGCCTAACCCCACTAGCAACGGAGTAGCACCCATTTGAAGTTGGATAACCAGAAAAAAAATTTCCTATATACATACCATGGGAAAATATTTTTCTTGATTTTTTTGGACTAGGACAAGGAATTTAGGGATTGATATTTCGGATACTCAAAATTAACTAATCTATCATATAAAACCATAAAATCGGGCCTAACCCCACTAGCAACGGAGTAGCACCCATTTGAAGTTGGATAACCAGAAAAAAAATTTCCTATATACATACCATGGGAAAATATTTTTTTGATTTTTTTGGACTAGGACAAGGAATTTAGGGATTGATATTTCGGATACTCAAAATTAACTAATCTATCATATAAAACCATAAAATCGGGCCTAACCCCACTAGCAACGGAGTAGCATCCATTTGAAGTTAGATAACCAGAAAAAAAATTTCCTATATACATACCATGGGAAAATGGATTTTTTGATTTTTTTGGACTAGGACAAGGAATTTAGGGATTGATATTTCGGATACTCAAAATTAACTAATCTATCATATAAAACCATAAAATCGGGCCTAACCCCACTAGCAACGGAGTAGCACCCATTTGAAGTTGGATAACCAGAAAAAAAATTTCCTATATACATACCATGGGAAAATATTTTTTTTGATTTTTTTGGACTAGGACAAGGAATTTAGGGATTGATATTTCGGATACTCAAAATTAACTAATCTATCATATAAAACCATAAAATCGGGCCTAACCCCACTAGCAACGGAGTAGCATCCATTTGAAGTTAGATAACCAGAAAAAAAATTTCCTATATACATACCATGGGAAAATGGATTTTTTGATTTTTTTGGACTAGGACAAGGAATTTAGGGATTGATATTTCGGATACTCAAAATTAACTAATCTATCATATAAAACCATAAAATCGGGCCTAACCCCACTAGCAACGGAGTAGCACCCATTTGAAGTTGGATAACCAGAAAAAAAATTTCCTATATACATACCATGGGAAAATATTTTTCTTGATTTTTTTGGACTAGGACAAGGAATTTAGGGATTGATATTTCGGATACTCAAAATTAACTAATCTATCATATAAAACCATAAAATCGGGCCTAACCCCACTAGCAACGGAGTAGCACCCATTTGAAGTTGGATAACCAGAAAAAAAATTTCCTATATACATACCATGGGAAAATATTTTTTTTGATTTTTTTGGACTAGGACAAGGAATTTAGGGATTGATATTTCGGATACTCAAAATTAACTAATCTATCATATAAAACCATAAAATCGGGCCTAACCCCACTAGCAACGGAGTAGCATCCATTTGAAGTTAGATAACCAGAAAAAAAATTTCCTATATACATACCATGGGAAAATGGATTTTTTGATTTTTTTGGACTAGGACAAGGAATTTAGGGATTGATATTTCGGATACTCAAAATTAACTAATCTATCATATAAAACCATAAAATCGGGCCTAACCCCACTAGCAACGGAGTAGCACCCATTTGAAGTTGGATAACCAGAAAAAAAATTTCCTATATACATACCATGGGAAAATATTTTTCTTGATTTTTTTGGACTAGGACAAGGAATTTAGGGATTGATATTTCGGATACTCAAAATTAACTAATCTATCATATAAAACCATAAAATCGGGCCTAACCCCACTAGCAACGGAGTAGCACCCATTTGAAGTTGGATAACCAGAAAAAAAATTTCCTATATACATACCATGGGAAAATATTTTTTTTGATTTTTTTGGACTAGGACAAGGAATTTAGGGATTGATATTTCGGATACTCAAAATTAACTAATCTATCATATAAAACCATAAAATCGGGCCTAACCCCACTAGCAACGGAGTAGCATCCATTTGAAGTTAGATAACCAGAAAAAAAATTTCCTATATACATACCATGGGAAAATGGATTTTTTGATTTTTTTGGACTAGGACAAGGAATTTAGGGATTGATATTTCGGATACTCAAAATTAACTAATCTATCATATAAAACCATAAAATCGGGCCTAACCCCACTAGCAACGGAGTAGCACCCATTTGAAGTTGGATAACCAGAAAAAAAATTTCCTATATACATACCATGGGAAAATATTTTTTTTGATTTTTTTGGACTAGGACAAGGAATTTAGGGATTGATATTTCGGATACTCAAAATTAACTAATCTATCATATAAAACCATAAAATCGGGCCTAACCCCACTAGCAACGGAGTAGCACCCATTTGAAGTTGGATAACCAGAAAAAAAAATTCCTATATACATACCATGGGAAAATATTTTTTTTGATTTTTTTGGACTAGGACAAGGAATTTAGGGATTGATATTTCGGATACTCAAAATTAACTAATCTATCATATAAAACCATAAAATCGGGCCTAACCCCACTAGCAACGGAGTAGCACCCATTTGAAGTTGGATAACCAGAAAAAAAAATTCCTATATACATACCATGGGAAAATATTTTTTTTGATTTTTTTGGACTAGGACAAGGAATTTAGGGATTGATATTTCGGATACTCAAAATTAACTAATCTATCATATAAAACCATAAAATCGGGCCTAACCCCACTAGCAACGGAGTAGCACCCATTTGAAGTTGGATAACCAGAAAAAAAATTTCCTATATACATACCATGGGAAAATATTTTTCTTGATTTTTTTGGACTAGGACAAGGAATTTAGGGATTGATATTTCGGATACTCAAAATTAACTAATCTATCATATAAAACCATAAAATCGGGCCTAACCCCACTAGCAACGGAGTAGCACCCATTTGAAGTTGGATAACCAGAAAAAAAATTTCCTATATACATACCATGGGAAAATGGATTTTTTGATTTTTTTGGACTAGGACAAGGAATTTAGGGATTGATATTTCGGATACTCAAAATTAACTAATCTATCATATAAAACCATAAAATCGGGCCTAACCCCACTAGCAACGGAGTAGCACCCATTTGAAGTTGGATAACCAGAAAAAAAATTTCCTATATACATACCATGGGAAAATATTTTTTTTGATTTTTTTGGACTAGGACAAGGAATTTAGGGATTGATATTTCGGATACTCAAAATTAACTAATCTATCATATAAAACCATAAAATCGGGCCTAACCCCACTAGCAACGGAGTAGCACCCATTTGAAGTTGGATAACCAGAAAAAAAATTTCCTATATACATACCATGGGAAAATATTTTTTTTGATTTTTTTGGACTAGGACAAGGAATTTAGGGATTGATATTTCGGATACTCAAAATTAACTAATCTATCATATAAAACCATAAAATCGGGCCTAACCCCACTAGCAACGGAGTAGCACCCATTTGAAGTTGGATAACCAGAAAAAAAATTTCCTATATACATACCATGGGAAAATATTTTTTTTGATTTTTTTGGACTAGGACAAGGAATTTAGGGATTGATATTTCGGATACTCAAAATTAACTAATCTATCATATAAAACCATAAAATCGGGCCTAACCCCACTAGCAACGGAGTAGCATCCATTTGAAGTTAGATAACCAGAAAAAAAATTTCCTATATACATACCATGGGAAAATGGATTTTTTGATTTTTTTGGACTAGGACAAGGAATTTAGGGATTGATATTTCGGATACTCAAAATTAACTAATCTATCATATAAAACCATAAAATCGGGCCTAACCCCACTAGCAACGGAGTAGCACCCATTTGAAGTTGGATAACCAGAAAAAAAATTTCCTATATACATACCATGGGAAAATATTTTTTTTGATTTTTTTGGACTAGGACAAGGAATTTAGGGATTGATATTTCGGATACTCAAAATTAACTAATCTATCATATAAAACCATAAAATCGGGCCTAACCCCACTAGCAACGGAGTAGCACCCATTTGAAGTTGGATAACCAGAAAAAAAATTTCCTATATACATACCATGGGAAAATATTTTTTTTGATTTTTTTGGACTAGGACAAGGAATTTAGGGATTGATATTTCGGATACTCAAAATTAACTAATCTATCATATAAAACCATAAAATCGGGCCTAACCCCACTAGCAACGGAGTAGCACCCATTTGAAGTTGGATAACCAGAAAAAAAAATTCCTATATACATACCATGGGAAAATATTTTTTTTGATTTTTTTGGACTAGGACAAGGAATTTAGGGATTGATATTTCGGATACTCAAAATTAACTAATCTATCATATAAAACCATAAAATCGGGCCTAACCCCACTAGCAACGGAGTAGCACCCATTTGAAGTTGGATAACCAGAAAAAAAATTTCCTATATACATACCATGGGAAAATATTTTTCTTGATTTTTTTGGACTAGGACAAGGAATTTAGGGATTGATATTTCGGATACTCAAAATTAACTAATCTATCATATAAAACCATAAAATCGGGCCTAACCCCACTAGCAACGGAGTAGCACCCATTTGAAGTTGGATAACCAGAAAAAAAATTTCCTATATACATACCATGGGAAAATATTTTTTTTGATTTTTTTGGACTAGGACAAGGAATTTAGGGATTGATATTTCGGATACTCAAAATTAACTAATCTATCATATAAAACCATAAAATCGGGCCTAACCCCACTAGCAACGGAGTAGCATCCATTTGAAGTTAGATAACCAGAAAAAAAATTTCCTATATATATACCATGGGAAAATGGATTTTTTGATTTTTTTGGACTAGGACAAGGAATTTAGGGATTGATATTTCGGATACTCAAAATTAACTAATCTATCATATAAAACCATAAAATCGGGCCTAACCCCACTAGCAACGGAGTAGCACCCATTTGAAGTTGGATAACCAGAAAAAAAATTTCCTATATACATACCATGGGAAAATATTTTTTTTGATTTTTTTGGACTAGGACAAGGAATTTAGGGATTGATATTTCGGATACTCAAAATTAACTAATCTATCATATAAAACCATAAAATCGGGCCTAACCCCACTAGCAACGGAGTAGCATCCATTTGAAGTTAGATTGTAGCGACTGATTGAAACATTATTGTATTACAATTCAATTAAATTTGTAATTTAATGTGAATTGCAAAATGTTTGGAATCGCTACTTATGTAACTTTCATTTACGTACCGAACTGACATCTGTCATTCAGTAGTAGACAATCGTAGAGATTATCGTAGAGATTATGATTGTATTATCATTTCTAGTATTTGTAGTGCCATCTTCATTTGAATAATGAATTGATACCATTTATATTTTTGTTTATTGGTACATACAACATGAATTAATTGGCGCTGTACATCATACCATTTTATGTCGAATCATTTCCGGCATTTTCATATTTCGTATTGATAATTCGCTTGATCGATTATCATACGAAGTAATATTATTGTCATCCCTGTTTGCCACATAGAGTGCGCATAGTTATTATCTTTTGTTTCTAAATAAAAATTTTCTTTATGTATCGCGAACGACATCATTTTCAGTTGTAGAGTTGCGTTCGCAAAATACGGTCGAAAATAAATTTGAAAATAATAGTTTTTATTTTAAAACATATTTTAAAATAAACTTTGTTAAAATAATAATTTAAAATTTAAAATAGCTAAATACAAAATAAATAATATTATAAATTAATGATAGATATTATTAGTGATTAAATTGTGATAAATAAAATAAATAAAAAGAAGTAAATTGTTTTAATAATATTGGACCCAACAATTTGGTGACCCCGACGACCCTTTTTAGGGTACTGAAAACCCGCGGGAGCGAGTTTTCAAAGAAAAATTAGGACCAGTTTTATGGAATCTTGGTGCGTATAATAACGCACCAAGAAAAAGACGCAACAACAACAATCCGGTGGGACGCAAATACACTAAACCGTCAGAAGACGACAAATAGATTGCGTCAGAAAGCACATTTTTGTCTACGGCACATTTTTGTCTACGGCACATTTTTTCATCAGCGGCACATTTTTTTGTCTACGGCAAAATTTTCATCAGCGGCACATTTTTTCGTCTGCGGCACATTTTTTCATCAGCGGCACAATTTTTGTCTGCAGTACAATTTTCATCGGCGGCACAATTTTGTCCGCAATACATTTTGTCAGCAGCACATTTTACATCAGCGGCACATTTTCAGCACCGGAATAAGTTCATCAGCAACACATCTACATTGGCAGCAAAATATAAACATTTATCAATTCAATATTGTAAATGTTAAAAAAAAAAAAAACTATTTACGTGGTTCGTATCATTTTTAATTTATATATTGAACTAAATATTTTTTTTCTACTGCTAATGGTGTCGTCCGCTCGATATATTTTATCGTGTAAAATTTTATTTTAAATTTTTAAAAAAGAACTTACCAGTAATACACGTTAGTTGAAGTCACAGTGTACATTTATATATACTTATATATATCGTTTCGCGTAGTCATCAATTTTTTGTAGTTGGGACTGTTTTCTAAGTGATAAAATCAATCGTTATTTTGCACTATGGTTAATGACGACGAAACGAAACACACTGAAGACTCAGAAATGAATCCGGAAGAGTCAACAATAAAATCTTCACCGAAATTGCCCCCATTTTGGGCAAATAATGCCAAAACGTGGTTTGACTCAACCGAGCTGCAATTTCGGTTACTAAACGTGACGTCAGACAAGAAGAAATTTCTTCATGTGCTGACAGCACTGTCGCCCGAGGTCTCTGATAAAATATCAGATTTAATTAAAAGACCGCCTGATACAGACATGTACGCTGCTATAAAGAGCGTATTACTAGAGAGGTTGACTCCTTCCGATGAAAGTCAACTCGAGGTACTCTTGAGCGGCCTCGACCTCGGCGACAGGCGCCCCAGCGATTTCCTTCGCCAAATCCAAACCTATTCTGGAGACAACTTTTCGATGAGCGTGATTAAGTCATTATGGATTAGAAGACTTCCCGAAGTGTTACGATTAACACTTATGCCACAATTAGACATCATGAGCCTTGAAGACTTGGCGAAGCTGGCGGACAAAATACTGGAAGCCATGAATCGCGGTCCAAAAGTTATGTCGATGGAAAAACCATCAACTTCATTTAAAAAACCTGATAATACGTTTAAAACTCCTAGTATGTCAAATACGAAAATGAACCGGTCGGGTAGGCAAAACACACCCCCGACATTACAAACTATTGTTACGAGACTTAATACAATGGAGGCCCGGTTGAATAATTTTCTGAAACAAGCGGGCAGAGGCAGGTCGCGCAGTAGATCGCGAAGTAACAATAATAATAATTGGCGCAATAATTCTAGATTCCGAGACAACTCGGGTAATGCGTCCGGCTCATTCAATAAAGATTGGTGCAACATGCACAATAAATATAAACAAAAAGCATTTTATTGCGTTCCTCCATGTTCTTTTAATCAGAACAGGCAGGTTTCCTCGGATGTTCATTCGACCCATTCAAAAAACGACTAGGGCGCAGCAGGGTTGAGTTGGCTACTATTTTTGAATTTCGCACTAGCCGACTCATAATTTTTGACAATAATAATAATTTGAATTTTTTAATAGACACGGGCGCTGACCTGTCGGTCATCCCGATTAATTTTTTTAAATATATGAATTATAATAACTGTTCATCAGATCTAGTTTTAACAGCAGCCAATGGATCAAGTATTCGTACTTTTGGTACAAAATTGATCAAAGTTGATGTCGGTTTGAAACGATTATTTACGCATGCATTTATTATTGCAGCGGTGAATCGTCCGATCATTGGTGCTGATTTTTTGGAAAAATATGGCCTATTAGTAGATCTTAAAAATAAGAGATTAATAGATGCCACCACAACATTGTCTGTACAAGGTTTAATTAGGAATGTTATTTCTCCTACACCCGTACATTTTACGATTGACAATGGGTACGGCAAGCTACTCAGTAAATTTCCTAGCCTCACAGCTTTGCCGAATTTTAATTTGCCAGTCCGCCATTCAGTTGTGCACCATATAGTGACAACTGGTCATTTACCTGTGGCGAGACCAAGAAGACTAGATCCCATTCGACATAAAGCAGCATTATTAGAGTTCCAACATATGGTGGAATTGGGGATTTGTCGTCCGTCGGCATCCCCTGTATCATGTCCTTTACATATGGTGAGAAAAAAGGATCTCGATTGGAGACCGTGTGGAGATTATCGTAGGTTGAATACGGTTACTACACCGGATAGATACCCGATTTCCCACATTCACAATTTTTCTATGAATTTAAATGGTTGCACACTTTTTTCTAAAATTGATCTTGTTAGGGCTTATCATGTGATACCTATCGCTGAAGAAGATATTTATAAAACGGCGATTACAACACCGTTTGGTCTTTTCGAGTTTGTGCGTATGCCGTTTGGGTTGCGTAATGCCGCACAAACTTTCCAGCGTTTTATTAACGAAGTCGTCCGTGGACTTGATTTCGTTTACGTCTATATTGACGATATTTTAGTTGCCTCTAAATCTGAAGAGCAGCATTTACTCCATCTCGAACAAGTGTTTCGTAGATTGGTTGAGTTTGACGTCCATATTAAAACACCGAAATGTGTTTTTGGATCGTCGTCACTGGACTTTTTAAGCCACAAGATTACCTCCGATGGAATATTTCCTTCTGAAGAACGTATTCATGCTATCAGGGAGTTTCCTGCTCCTAGTTCTATTAAGCATATTCAGCGGTATATCGGCATGATTAATTACTATCACCGATTTATACCCAAATTAGCTGAATACCTTGCTCCAATTCATGACCATTTGTCTGCACTTAATAAATTGCCTAAGACAGCCAGAAATTATTCTTGGCCCGAAAATTGCCAATTGGCATTTTCCATTTTAAACTCTAAATTGTCTGAAATTACACTTCTTGCGCATCCATTGAGTGACGCAATTATAAGTATTACAACTGATGCATCTAACACCGCCGTTGGCGCTGTTCTGCAGCAGTTGAATAACAAGAAGTGGGAGCCTTTGGGTTTTTACTCAAAGAAATTAACGAGTCCTGAACTAAAGTATTCAGCATTCGATAGAGAACTTTTAGCAATATACCTAGCTGTTAAGCATTTTAAATATTTCATAGAAGGTCGGGAATTCACAATTTTTACCGATCATAAACCTTTAATCAGAGCTCTTCAGTCTAAAACTGAACGTAATCCTAGGCAATCTCGCCACTTAGATTACATTAGCCAATTTACCTCAGATATTCAGCATGTGCGTGGTTCCGACAATGTCGTTGCAGATACTTTATCTAGAACTACTAATATTGACTCGGCTAAGATTGAGACATTACTCTCTTATGATAGTATCATTTTGGCACAACGATCCGATGATGAATTACAGACATTGCTTTCTGGTTCCGGTCGTAACTCAGATTCTAAATGGAAACTTGAGCTTTTTATTTTGCCAGGCCTAGAAGTCTATTGCGAAACATCGACGGGTAAAAATCGCCCATATATCGCAAATAATTTACGTCGAACAGTTTTCGACACATTGCATAATTTAGCACATCCTGGAGTCCGAGCTACTCGTAAATTGATTACGGCTCGCTATTTTTGGCCTAGTATAACTAAGGACATAACCCAATGGGCTAGTTCTTGTGTATCATGCCAACGTGTCAAAGTACAACGACACACTATTTCACCTCACGGACATTTTAATATTCCCCAAGGTCGATTCGAACATATTCACTTGGATATAGTTGGGCCTTTGCCAATATCCAATGGTTGTTCATATATACTTACTTGTGTTGATCGTTTTACTAGATGGCCTGAAGCATACTGCATGACTAACATGACAGCTGCCACCATTGCCACTACATTTGTTACCAATTATGTATCTCGATTCGGTGTACCTTCGTATATTACTACTGATCAAGGAGCCCAATTTGAATCCAAACTTTTTAGTGAGTTAACTACACTCCTTGGATCTCATCGGATACGCACGACGGCTTATAATCCTAAAGCCAATGGCATGGTTGAGCGTTTTCATAGACAGCTAAAAGCTGCTCTTATGGCCAGAGGCAATGTTATTAATTGGAGTTCTGAGATTCCAATTATTTTATTAGGAATCCGAGCTACCGTAAAAGAGGATCTTAAGTGTTCACCCGCGGAGTTGGTTTATGGACAATCCCTTAAACTACCCGGAGAATTTTTTGTTGACCACCCTCTTTCACCAATGCCTACTAGCGACACTATAATCGACCAATTGCGTGATGCAATGAAGAATCTTATACCAGCACCAACGCGTAAAGCAAAACAAGAGCACATATTTGTTCCAAAATCCTTGGACAACTGCGATTTTGTTTTTGTGAGGTCTGATAAGGTTCGTGTTGGACTTACTCCTCCCTACGAAGGTCCATTCAGAGTAGTGAGACGACTTCGAAAATTTTTTACAGTAGAAATTAGAAATAAAAATCATAACATTTCTATAGATAGGCTAAAACCCGCTTTCGGTATTTTGAGCTCGGTTGATCGGCCAATACCATCCCGAGAGCTGAAAGTAGTGAGTTTCATCGTTTGAATTCTTGTTTCACTAGAATCAACTAGGAGGGGAGTACTGTAGCGACTGATTGAAACATTATTGTATTACAATTCAATTAAATTTGTAATTTAATGTGAATTGCAAAATGTTTGGAATCGCTACTTATGTAACTTTCATTTACGTACCGAACTGACATCTGTCATTCAGTAGTAGACAATCGTAGAGATTATCGTAGAGATTATGATTGTATTATCATTTCTAGTATTTGTAGTGCCATCTTCATTTGAATAATGAATTGATACCATTTATATTTTTGTTTATTGGTACATACAACATGAATTAATTGGCGCTGTACATCATACCATTTTATGTCGAATCATTTCCGGCATTTTCATATTTCGTATTGATAATTCGCTTGATCGATTATCATACGAAGTAATATTATTGTCATCCCTGTTTGCCACATAGAGTGCGCATAGTTATTATCTTTTGTTTCTAAATAAAAATTTTCTTTATGTATCGCGAACGACATCATTTTCAGTTGTAGAGTTGCGTTCGCAAAATACGGTCGAAAATAAATTTGAAAATAATAGTTTTTATTTTAAAACATATTTTAAAATAAACTTTGTTAAAATAATAATTTAAAATTTAAAATAGCTAAATACAAAATAAATAATATTATAAATTAATGATAGATATTATTAGTGATTAAATTGTGATAAATAAAATAAATAAAAAGAAGTAAATTGTTTTAATAATATTGGACCCAACAAGATAACCAGAAAAAAAATTTCCTATATACATACCATGGGAAAATGGATTTTTTGATTTTTTTGGACTAGGACAAGGAATTTAGGGATTGATATTTCGGATACTCAAAATTAACTAATCTATCATATAAAACCATAAAATCGGGCCTAACCCCACTAGCAACGGAGTAGCACCCATTTGAAGTTGGATAACCAGAAAAAAAATTTCCTATATACATACCATGGGAAAATATTTTTTTTGATTTTTTTGGACTAGGACAAGGAATTTAGGGATTGATATTTCGGATACTCAAAATTAACTAATCTATCATATAAAACCATAAAATCGGGCCTAACCCCACTAGCAACGGAGTAGCATCCATTTGAAGTTAGATAACCAGAAAAAAAATTTCCTATATACATACCATGGGAAAATGGATTTTTTGATTTTTTTGGACTAGGACAAGGAATTTAGGGATTGATATTTCGGATACTCAAAATTAACTAATCTATCATATAAAACCATAAAATCGGGCCTAACCCCACTAGCAACGGAGTAGCACCCATTTGAAGTTGGATAACCAGAAAAAAAATTTCCTATATACATACCATGGGAAAATATTTTTTTTGATTTTTTTGGACTAGGACAAGGAATTTAGGGATTGATATTTCGGATACTCAAAATTAACTAATCTATCATATAAAACCATAAAATCGGGCCTAACCCCACTAGCAACGGAGTAGCACCCATTTGAAGTTGGATAACCAGAAAAAAAATTTCCTATATACATACCATGGGAAAATATTTTTTTTGATTTTTTTGGACTAGGACAAGGAATTTAGGGATTGATATTTCGGATACTCAAAATTAACTAATCTATCATATAAAACCATAAAATCGGGCCTAACCCCACTAGCAACGGAGTAGCACCCATTTGAAGTTGGATAACCAGAAAAAAAATTTCCTATATACATACCATGGGAAAATATTTTTTTTGATTTTTTTGGACTAGGACAAGGAATTTAGGGATTGATATTTCGGATACTCAAAATTAACTAATCTATCATATAAAACCATAAAATCGGGCCTAACCCCACTAGCAACGGAGTAGCATCCATTTGAAGTTAGATAACCAGAAAAAAAATTTCCTATATACATACCATGGGAAAATGGATTTTTTGATTTTTTTGGACTAGGACAAGGAATTTAGGGATTGATATTTCGGATACTCAAAATTAACTAATCTATCATATAAAACCATAAAATCGGGCCTAACCCCACTAGCAACGGAGTAGCACCCATTTGAAGTTGGATAACCAGAAAAAAAATTTCCTATATACATACCATGGGAAAATATTTTTTTTGATTTTTTTGGACTAGGACAAGGAATTTAGGGATTGATATTTCGGATACTCAAAATTAACTAATCTATCATATAAAACCATAAAATCGGGCCTAACCCCACTAGCAACGGAGTAGCATCCATTTGAAGTTAGATAACCAGAAAAAAAATTTCCTATATACATACCATGGGAAAATGGATTTTTTGATTTTTTTGGACTAGGACAAGGAATTTAGGGATTGATATTTCGGATACTCAAAATTAACTAATCTATCATATAAAACCATAAAATCGGGCCTAACCCCACTAGCAACGGAGTAGCATCCATTTGAAGTTAGATAACCAGAAAAAAAATTTCCTATATACATACCATGGGAAAATGGATTTTTTGATTTTTTTGGACTAGGACAAGGAATTTAGGGATTGATATTTCGGATACTCAAAATTAACTAATCTATCATATAAAACCATAAAATCGGGCCTAACCCCACTAGCAACGGAGTAGCACCCATTTGAAGTTGGATAACCAGAAAAAAAATTTCCTATATACATACCATGGGAAAATATTTTTTTTGATTTTTTTGGACTAGGACAAGGAATTTAGGGATTGATATTTCGGATACTCAAAATTAACTAATCTATCATATAAAACCATAAAATCGGGCCTAACCCCACTAGCAACGGAGTAGCACCCATTTGAAGTTGGATAACCAGAAAAAAAATTTCCTATATACATACCATGGGAAAATATTTTTTTTGATTTTTTTGGACTAGGACAAGGAATTTAGGGATTGATATTTCGGATACTCAAAATTAACTAATCTATCATATAAAACCATAAAATCGGGCCTAACCCCACTAGCAACGGAGTAGCACCCATTTGAAGTTGGATAACCAGAAAAAAAAATTCCTATATACATACCATGGGAAAATATTTTTTTTGATTTTTTTGGACTAGGACAAGGAATTTAGGGATTGATATTTCGGATACTCAAAATTAACTAATCTATCATATAAAACCATAAAATCGGGCCTAACCCCACTAGCAACGGAGTAGCACCCATTTGAAGTTGGATAACCAGAAAAAAAATTTCCTATATACATACCATGGGAAAATATTTTTCTTGATTTTTTTGGACTAGGACAAGGAATTTAGGGATTGATATTTCGGATACTCAAAATTAACTAATCTATCATATAAAACCATAAAATCGGGCCTAACCCCACTAGCAACGGAGTAGCACCCATTTGAAGTTGGATAACCAGAAAAAAAATTTCCTATATACATACCATGGGAAAATATTTTTTTTGATTTTTTTGGACTAGGACAAGGAATTTAGGGATTGATATTTCGGATACTCAAAATTAACTAATCTATCATATAAAACCATAAAATCGGGCCTAACCCCACTAGCAACGGAGTAGCACCCATTTGAAGTTGGATAACCAGAAAAAAAATTTCCTATATACATACCATGGGAAAATATTTTTCTTGATTTTTTTGGACTAGGACAAGGAATTTAGGGATTGATATTTCGGATACTCAAAATTAACTAATCTATCATATAAAACCATAAAATCGGGCCTAACCCCACTAGCAACGGAGTAGCACCCATTTGAAGTTGGATAACCAGAAAAAAAATTTCCTATATACATACCATGGGAAAATATTTTTTTTGATTTTTTTGGACTAGGACAAGGAATTTAGGGATTGATATTTCGGATACTCAAAATTAACTAATCTATCATATAAAACCATAAAATCGGGCCTAACCCCACTAGCAACGGAGTAGCACCCATTTGAAGTTGGATAACCAGAAAAAAAATTTCCTATATACATACCATGGGAAAATATTTTTTTTGATTTTTTTGGACTAGGACAAGGAATTTAGGGATTGATATTTCGGATACTCAAAATTAACTAATCTATCATATAAAACCATAAAATCGGGCCTAACCCCACTAGCAACGGAGTAGCACCCATTTGAAGTTGGATAACCAGAAAAAAAAATTCCTATATACATACCATGGGAAAATATTTTTTTTGATTTTTTTGGACTAGGACAAGGAATTTAGGGATTGATATTTCGGATACTCAAAATTAACTAATCTATCATATAAAACCATAAAATCGGGCCTAACCCCACTAGCAACGGAGTAGCACCCATTTGAAGTTGGATAACCAGAAAAAAAATTTCCTATATACATACCATGGGAAAATATTTTTCTTGATTTTTTTGGACTAGGACAAGGAATTTAGGGATTGATATTTCGGATACTCAAAATTAACTAATCTATCATATAAAACCATAAAATCGGGCCTAACCCCACTAGCAACGGAGTAGCACCCATTTGAAGTTGGATAACCAGAAAAAAAATTTCCTATATACATACCATGGGAAAATATTTTTTTTGATTTTTTTGGACTAGGACAAGGAATTTAGGGATTGATATTTCGGATACTCAAAATTAACTAATCTATCATATAAAACCATAAAATCGGGCCTAACCCCACTAGCAACGGAGTAGCATCCATTTGAAGTTAGATAACCAGAAAAAAAATTTCCTATATACATACCATGGGAAAATGGATTTTTTGATTTTTTTGGACTAGGACAAGGAATTTAGGGATTGATATTTCGGATACTCAAAATTAACTAATCTATCATATAAAACCATAAAATCGGGCCTAACCCCACTAGCAACGGAGTAGCACCCATTTGAAGTTGGATAACCAGAAAAAAAATTTCCTATATACATACCATGGGAAAATATTTTTTTTGATTTTTTTGGACTAGGACAAGGAATTTAGGGATTGATATTTCGGATACTCAAAATTAACTAATCTATCATATAAAACCATAAAATCGGGCCTAACCCCACTAGCAACGGAGTAGCACCCATTTGAAGTTGGATAACCAGAAAAAAAATTTCCTATATACATACCATGGGAAAATATTTTTTTTGATTTTTTTGGACTAGGACAAGGAATTTAGGGATTGATATTTCGGATACTCAAAATTAACTAATCTATCATATAAAACCATAAAATCGGGCCTAACCCCACTAGCAACGGAGTAGCACCCATTTGAAGTTGGATAACCAGAAAAAAAAATTCCTATATACATACCATGGGAAAATATTTTTTTTGATTTTTTTGGACTAGGACAAGGAATTTAGGGATTGATATTTCGGATACTCAAAATTAACTAATCTATCATATAAAACCATAAAATCGGGCCTAACCCCACTAGCAACGGAGTAGCACCCATTTGAAGTTGGATAACCAGAAAAAAAATTTCCTATATACATACCATGGGAAAATATTTTTCTTGATTTTTTTGGACTAGGACAAGGAATTTAGGGATTGATATTTCGGATACTCAAAATTAACTAATCTATCATATAAAACCATAAAATCGGGCCTAACCCCACTAGCAACGGAGTAGCACCCATTTGAAGTTGGATAACCAGAAAAAAAATTTCCTATATACATACCATGGGAAAATATTTTTTTTGATTTTTTTGGACTAGGACAAGGAATTTAGGGATTGATATTTCGGATACTCAAAATTAACTAATCTATCATATAAAACCATAAAATCGGGCCTAACCCCACTAGCAACGGAGTAGCATCCATTTGAAGTTAGATAACCAGAAAAAAAATTTCCTATATACATACCATGGGAAAATGGATTTTTTGATTTTTTTGGACTAGGACAAGGAATTTAGGGATTGATATTTCGGATACTCAAAATTAACTAATCTATCATATAAAACCATAAAATCGGGCCTAACCCCACTAGCAACGGAGTAGCATCCATTTGAAGTTAGATAACCAGAAAAAAAATTTCCTATATACATACCATGGGAAAATGGATTTTTTGATTTTTTTGGACTAGGACAAGGAATTTAGGGATTGATATTTCGGATACTCAAAATTAACTAATCTATCATATAAAACCATAAAATCGGGCCTAACCCCACTAGCAACGGAGTAGCACCCATTTGAAGTTGGATAACCAGAAAAAAAATTTCCTATATACATACCATGGGAAAATATTTGTTTTGATTTTTTTGGACTAGGACAAGGAATTTAGGGATTGATATTTCGGATACTCAAAATTAACTAATCTATCATATAAAACCATAAAATCGGGCCTAACCCCACTAGCAACGGAGTAGCACCCATTTGAAGTTGGATAACCAGAAAAAAAATTTCCTATATACATACCATGGGAAAATGGATTTTTTGATTTTTTTGGACTAGGACAAGGAATTTAGGGATTGATATTTCGGATACTCAAAATTAACTAATCTATCATATAAAACCATAAAATCGGGCCTAACCCCACTAGCAACGGAGTAGCACCCATTTGAAGTTGGATAACCAGAAAAAAAATTTCCTATATACATACCATGGGAAAATATTTTTTTTGATTTTTTTGGACTAGGACAAGGAATTTAGGGATTGATATTTCGGATACTCAAAATTAACTAATCTATCATATAAAACCATAAAATCGGGCCTAACCCCACTAGCAACGGAGTAGCATCCATTTGAAGTTAGATAACCAGAAAAAAAATTTCCTATATACATACCATGGGAAAATGGATTTTTTGATTTTTTTGGACTAGGACAAGGAATTTAGGGATTGATATTTCGGATACTCAAAATTAACTAATCTATCATATAAAACCATAAAATCGGGCCTAACCCCACTAGCAACGGAGTAGCACCCATTTGAAGTTGGATAACCAGAAAAAAAATTTCCTATATACATACCATGGGAAAATATTTTTTTTGATTTTTTTGGACTAGGACAAGGAATTTAGGGATTGATATTTCGGATACTCAAAATTAACTAATCTATCATATAAAACCATAAAATCGGGCCTAACCCCACTAGCAACGGAGTAGCACCCATTTGAAGTTGGATAACCAGAAAAAAAATTTCCTATATACATACCATGGGAAAATATTTTTTTTGATTTTTTTGGACTAGGACAAGGAATTTAGGGATTGATATTTCGGATACTCAAAATTAACTAATCTATCATATAAAACCATAAAATCGGGCCTAACCCCACTAGCAACGGAGTAGCATCCATTTGAAGTTAGATAACCAGAAAAAAATTTCCTATATACATACCATGGGAAAATGGATTTTTTGATTTTTTTGGACTAGGACAAGGAATTTAGGGATTGATATTTCGGATACTCAAAATTAACTAATCTATCATATAAAACCATAAAATCGGGCCTAACCCCACTAGCAACGGAGTAGCATCCATTTGAAGTTGGATAACCAGAAAAAAAATTTCCTATATACATACCATGGGAAAATATTTTTTTTGATTTTTTTGGACTAGGACAAGGAATTTAGGGATTGATATTTCGGATACTCAAAATTAACTAATCTATCATATAAAACCATAAAATCGGGCCTAACCCCACTAGCAACGGAGTAGCACCCATTTGAAGTTGGATAACCAGAAAAAAAATTTCCTATATACATACCATGGGAAAATATTTTTTTTGATTTTTTTGGACTAGGACAAGGAATTTAGGGATTGATATTTCGGATACTCAAAATTAACTAATCTATCATATAAAACCATAAAATCGGGCCTAACCCCACTAGCAACGGAGTAGCATCCATTTGAAGTTAGATAACCAGAAAAAAAATTTCCTATATACATACCATGGGAAAATGGATTTTTTGATTTTTTTGGACTAGGACAAGGAATTTAGGGATTGATATTTCGGATACTCAAAATTAACTAATCTATCATATAAAACCATAAAATCGGGCCTAACCCCACTAGCAACGGAGTAGCATCCATTTGAAGTTAGATAACCAGAAAAAAAATTTCCTATATACATACCATGGGAAAATGGATTTTTTGATTTTTTTGGACTAGGACAAGGAATTTAGGGATTGATATTTCGGATACTCAAAATTAACTAATCTATCATATAAAACCATAAAATCGGGCCTAACCCCACTAGCAACGGAGTAGCACCCATTTGAAGTTGGATAACCAGAAAAAAAATTTCCTATATACATACCATGGGAAAATATTTTTTTTGATTTTTTTGGACTAGGACAAGGAATTTAGGGATTGATATTTCGGATACTCAAAATTAACTAATCTATCATATAAAACCATAAAATCGGGCCTAACCCCACTAGCAACGGAGTAGCACCCATTTGAAGTTGGATAACCAGAAAAAAAATTTCCTATATACATACCATGGGAAAATATTTTATTTGATTTTTTTGGACTAGGACAAGGAATTTAGGGATTGATATTTCGGATACTCAAAATTAACTAATCTATCATATAAAACCATAAAATCGGGCCTAACCCCACTAGCAACGGAGTAGCACCCATTTGAAGTTGGATAACCAGAAAAAAAAATTCCTATATACATACCATGGGAAAATATTTTTTTTGATTTTTTTGGACTAGGACAAGGAATTTAGGGATTGATATTTCGGATACTCAAAATTAACTAATCTATCATATAAAACCATAAAATCGGGCCTAACCCCACTAGCAACGGAGTAGCACCCATTTGAAGTTGGATAACCAGAAAAAAAATTTCCTATATACATACCATGGGAAAATGGATTTTTTGATTTTTTTGGACTAGGACAAGGAATTTAGGGATTGATATTTCGGATACTCAAAATTAACTAATCTATCATATAAAACCATAAAATCGGGCCTAACCCCACTAGCAACGGAGTAGCACCCATTTGAAGTTGGATAACCAGAAAAAAAATTTCCTATATACATACCATGGGAAAATATTTTTTTTGATTTTTTTGGACTAGGACAAGGAATTTAGGGATTGATATTTCGGATACTCAAAATTAACTAATCTATCATATAAAACCATAAAATCGGGCCTAACCCCACTAGCAACGGAGTAGCATCCATTTGAAGTTAGATAACCAGAAAAAAAATTTCCTATATACATACCATGGGAAAATGGATTTTTTGATTTTTTTGGACTAGGACAAGGAATTTAGGGATTGATATTTCGGATACTCAAAATTAACTAATCTATCATATAAAACCATAAAATCGGGCCTAACCCCACTAGCAACGGAGTAGCACCCATTTGAAGTTGGATAACCAGAAAAAAAATTTCCTATATACATACCATGGGAAAATATTTTTTTTGATTTTTTTGGACTAGGACAAGGAATTTAGGGATTGATATTTCGGATACTCAAAATTAACTAATCTATCATATAAAACCATAAAATCGGGCCTAACCCCACTAGCAACGGAGTAGCACCCATTTGAAGTTGGATAACCAGAAAAAAAATTTCCTATATACATACCATGGGAAAATATTTTTTTTGATTTTTTTGGACTAGGACAAGGAATTTAGGGATTGATATTTCGGATACTCAAAATTAACTAATCTATCATATAAAACCATAAAATCGGGCCTAACCCCACTAGCAACGGAGTAGCATCCATTTGAAGTTAGATAACCAGAAAAAAATTTCCTATATACATACCATGGGAAAATGGATTTTTTGATTTTTTTGGACTAGGACAAGGAATTTAGGGATTGATATTTCGGATACTCAAAATTAACTAATCTATCATATAAAACCATAAAATCGGGCCTAACCCCACTAGCAACGGAGTAGCATCCATTGAAGTTAGATAACCAGAAAAAAATTTCCTATATACATACCATGGGAAAATGGATTTTTTGATTTTTTTGGACTAGGACAAGGAATTTAGGGATTGATATTTCGGATACTCAAAATTAACTAATCTATCATATAAAACCATAAAATCGGGCCTAACCCCACTAGCAACGGAGTAGCATCCATTTGAAGTTGGATAACCAGAAAAAAAATTTCCTATATACATACCATGGGAAAATATTTTTTTTGATTTTTTTGGACTAGGACAAGGAATTTAGGGATTGATATTTCGGATACTCAAAATTAACTAATCTATCATATAAAACCATAAAATCGGGCCTAACCCCACTAGCAACGGAGTAGCACCCATTTGAAGTTGGATAACCAGAAAAAAAAATTCCTATATACATACCATGGGAAAATATTTTTTTTGATTTTTTTGGACTAGGACAAGGAATTTAGGGATTGATATTTCGGATACTCAAAATTAACTAATCTATCATATAAAACCATAAAATCGGGCCTAACCCCACTAGCAACGGAGTAGCACCCATTTGAAGTTGGATAACCAGAAAAAAAATTTCCTATATACATACCATGGGAAAATATTTTTCTTGATTTTTTTGGACTAGGACAAGGAATTTAGGGATTGATATTTCGGATACTCAAAATTAACTAATCTATTATATAAAACCATAAAATCGGGCCTAACCCCACTAGCAACGGAGTAGCACCCATTTGAAGTTGGATAACCAGAAAAAAAATTTCCTATATACATACCATGGGAAAATATTTTTTTTGATTTTTTGGACTAGGACAAGGAATTTAGGGATTGATATTTCGGATACTCAAAATTAACTAATCTATCATATAAAACCATAAAATCGGGCCTAACCCCACTAGCAACGGAGTAGCATCCATTTGAAGTTAGATAACCAGAAAAAAAATTTCTTATATACATACCATGGGAAAATGGATTTTTTGATTTTTTTGGACTAGGACAAGGAATTTAGGGATTGATATTTCGGATACTCAAAATTTAACTAATCTATCATATAAAACCATAAAATCGGGCCTAACCCCACTAGCAACGGAGTAGCACCCATTTGAAGTTGGATAACCAGAAAAAAAATTTCCTATATACATACCATGGGAAAATATTTTTCTTGATTTTTTTGGACTAGGACAAGGAATTTAGGGATTGATATTTCGGATACTCAAAATTAACTAATCTATCATATAAAACCATAAAATCGGGCCTAACCCCACTAGCAACGGAGTAGCACCCATTTGAAGTTGGATAACCAGAAAAAAAATTTCCTATATACATACCATGGGAAAATATTTTTTTTGATTTTTTTGGACTAGGACAAGGAATTTAGGGATTGATATTTCGGATACTCAAAATTAACTAATCTATCATATAAAACCATAAAATCGGGCCTAACCCCACTAGCAACGGAGTAGCATCCATTTGAAGTTAGATAACCAGAAAAAAATTTCCTATATACATACCATGGGAAAATGGATTTTTTGATTTTTTTGGACTAGGACAAGGAATTTAGGGATTGATATTTCGGATACTCAAAATTAACTAATCTATCATATAAAACCATAAAATCGGGCCTAACCCCACTAGCAACGGAGTAGCATCCATTTGAAGTTGGATAACCAGAAAAAAAATTTCCTATATACATACCATGGGAAAATGGATTTTTTGATTTTTTTGGACTAGGACAAGGAATTTAGGGATTGATATTTCGGATACTCAAAATTAACTAATCTATCATATAAAACCATAAAATCGGGCCTAACCCCACTAGCAACGGAGTAGCACCCATTTGAAGTTGGATAACCAGAAAAAAAATTTCCTATATACATACCATGGGAAAATATTTTTTTTGATTTTTTTGGACTAGGACAAGGAATTTAGGGATTGATATTTCGGATACTCAAAATTAACTAATCTATCATATAAAACCATAAAATCGGGCCTAACCCCACTAGCAACGGAGTAGCACCCATTTGAAGTTGGATAACCAGAAAAAAAAATTCCTATATACATACCATGGGAAAATATTTTTTTTGATTTTTTTGGACTAGGACAAGGAATTTAGGGATTGATATTTCGGATACTCAAAATTAACTAATCTATCATATAAAACCATAAAATCGGGCCTAACCCCACTAGCAACGGAGTAGCACCCATTTGAAGTTGGATAACCAGAAAAAAAATTTCCTATATACATACCATGGGAAAATATTTTTTTTGATTTTTTTGGACTAGGACAAGGAATTTAGGGATTGATATTTCGGATACTCAAAATTAACTAATCTATCATATAAAACCATAAAATCGGGCCTAACCCCACTAGCAACGGAGTAGCACCCATTTGAAGTTGGATAACCAGAAAAAAAATTTCCTATATACATACCATGGGAAAATGGATTTTTTGATTTTTTTTGGACTAGGACAAGGAATTTAGGGATTGATATTTCGGATACTCAAAATTAACTAATCTATCATATAAAACCATAAAATCGGGCCTAACCCCACTAGCAACGGTGTAGCACCCATTTGAAGTTGGATAACCAGAAAAAAAATTTCCTATATACATACCATGGGAAAATGGATTTTTTGATTTTTTTGGACTAGGACAAGGAATTTAGGGATTGATATTTCGGATACTCAAAATTAACTAATCTATCATATAAAACCATAAAATCGGGCCTAACCCCACTAGCAACGGAGTAGCACCCATTTGAAGTTGGATAACCAGAAAAAAAATTTCCTATATACATACCATGGGAAAATATTTTTTTGATTTTTTTGGACTAGGACAAGGAATTTAGGGATTGATATTTCGGATACTCAAAATTAACTAATCTATCATATAAAACCATAAAATCGGGCCTAACCCCACTAGCAACGGAGTAGCATCCATTTGAAGTTAGATAACCAGAAAAAAAATTTCCTATATACATACCATGGGAAAATGGATTTTTTGATTTTTTTGGACTAGGACAAGGAATTTAGGGATTGATATTTCGGATACTCAAAATTAACTAATCTATCATATAAAACCATAAAATCGGGCCTAACCCCACTAGCAACGGAGTAGCACCCATTTGAAGTTGGATAACCAGAAAAAAAATTTCCTATATACATACCATGGGAAAATATTTTTTTTGATTTTTTTGGACTAGGACAAGGAATTTAGGGATTGATATTTCGGATACTCAAAATTAACTAATCTATCATATAAAACCATAAAATCGGGCCTAACCCCACTAGCAACGGAGTAGCATCCATTTGAAGTTAGATAACCAGAAAAAAAATTTCCTATATACATACCATGGGAAAATGGATTTTTTGATTTTTTTGGACTAGGACAAGGAATTTAGGGATTGATATTTCGGATACTCAAAATTAACTAATCTATCATATAAAACCATAAAATCGGGCCTAACCCCACTAGCAACGGAGTAGCACCCATTTGAAGTTGGATAACCAGAAAAAAAATTCCTATATACATACCATGGGAAAATATTTTTTTTGATTTTTTTGGACTAGGACAAGGAATTTAGGGATTGATATTTCGGATACTCAAAATTAACTAATCTATCATATAAAACCATAAAATCGGGCCTAACCCCACTAGCAACGGAGTAGCACCCATTTGAAGTTGGATAACCAGAAAAAAAATTTCCTATATACATACCATGGGAAAATATTTTTTTTGATTTTTTTGGACTAGGACAAGGAATTTAGGGATTGATATTTCGGATACTCAAAATTAACTAATCTATCATATAAAACCATAAAATCGGGCCTAACCCCACTAGCAACGGAGTAGCACCCATTTGAAGTTGGATAACCAGAAAAAAAATTTCCTATATACATACCATGGGAAAATATTTTTTTTGATTTTTTTGGACTAGGACAAGGAATTTAGGGATTGATATTTCGGATACTCAAAATTAACTAATCTATCATATAAAAC
>CAUVYK010000575.1:0-13252 GCA_963556175.1 Tipula confusa | reverse complement strand
AAAGTATTTTAGTGTTATATTTTTTTCAATGTTGTATGCTAATTATTAAGATGAACTGGGATTATTCAAATAAGTATCGTAAAACCTTACAAAAAATATCCATAAATTCTTCTCGGGAGGCATGCATCAAAAATCTTTTTTTTTTAAATGCATAGTCAATGAGTCAAGTATCTATATTTTCTCTTTTAAATCCACTTTCTTCGCAGGGACCCTTGAGATGAGACCGGAACCACTCAATGTTGTTGATATGTATTCCATCCTGGGCTACAAATCCAACACTATGATTCACTACATAATGTTTAATTTCTAAACTGGTTGCAACTTTTGGATATAAAGCAAATACATCGCTATGTAATATGCTTCCTATCAAAATATTTCCTTTCAGTGTATTTGTTAACACACTGATTGTTCTAGTTTCCACTCGTTTTATGAAGAAATTCTTTTCTGGTGAATTGTCAATTGCTCCTAGGATCCAAACAGTATCCGGTTCAAGATCAGAAGTTCGTGTTGGATTCATTACTATATCTCGTCTGCTTAAAACTGATTCGTCTACTTCAACAATTTAATTTATACCTCCTAAAAATTCAGGCATAACCTCTAAATATCTGTTAAACAAAACGTTTAGCTTTTTCTTCAAAGTTGCAATTGTAGTGTCAGCAATTCCAAGCCACCATTTCAATTGTTTATAGCTTGCCCCTGAAATTAACAAATACACTTTATACACGTATTGAATCAACGGCATCTTTGTATTGATGATGGAAGATCTTTTTTGGCATCCTGTCGTTTAACAGCGATCCATTATTGTAGTTCTCCCTGTTAATTTATATGATTTCAAGTAAACTAAACACCGCAACTTTCACATATTTTAGAGGCTGGAACGATGCTGTTAGCCAGAAAAAATCAAATAAGCATGTAATTTCTGAAAATATTGGATTTAAAATAGATATGGTTCTTTCCATGAGAGTTCTACATTTTTTATTTTTATTTTGCTTTTCTAGCGTAACCTGCCTAAAATAAATTTGGCTTTACTTTCCCTATTACGCCCCGAGTTCGGACCCTGCTCGGAACAGGTTTTAAATAAAACAAACCTAACCAAAAAAATAACCTATTCCGAGCAGGGTCCGAACTCGGGGCGTAATAGGTAAAGTTCAAAAAAAAATTTCATAAAAAAAAATTATAGGCATTTTACGCTAGAAGACCCCGCTTTCTGTATGGCAACTGCATTTTTATTCCTGCCCAATTACCTTCAATGGTATTTGTATGGCAACCAGTCTGTGGATCTACATATGTAAGACTATGGTTTACAGTAAAATGGGCTGAAAACAATGTAGAGAGGCCATTATACCCTTTCCAGCAGTCCGAATAAATAATAGAACTACTTTCAATAGCCTCTGTCAATTTTAATTCGAGAGTGGCCCTTGATCTATCATCAACTGCAACAAGGTGAATTTTTCTACTGTTAGTTCTTTCTACCATGCCAAGAACCCAAACACCCTCTACTCGGTGCCCCTTATTATACTTTCTTTTCCCAAATTTCGATTCGTCGATTTCAACGACTATACCTTCACCTCCAATTCTTACGAATGATGAATAGTATTTGGGTACTACAATAGCAGAAACTTTTTTAATATTCTCCAAATGGATTTTCTATTCGAACCGGTTATGTATGCTATAGCATCGGTAGATATTTTATTCATCCACATATCTAGTATTTCTAAAGTTTGCATCTTAGTTACTTTGGATTTGTAAAATATACTGTCCTCCCATGGATAAAAACATGTTTACATGCTCTCCACGTGCAAATGTACGTTTCTTTATCTTTTCGTTGTAGCTTTATTGGTGAGTTGCATTTAACACACTTGGTTCCTTTGTTTTGCTCCAACTTATCAATGAACGATTGCAATTCCTCCTGCTTCAATTTCTTAAATTTCATTGTTATGGGCTATTTTTTTATTTTCTCTATTTATAGTGCTTTTGGGCCCTTTCGGCCCCAAGCTCCTAAAATTTTAAATCCATATTTTAAATAAAATAAAAAAAATAAAAATTAATGCTAAAAAGTGTCCCCGCCGGGATTCGAACCATCCCCTATCGACAACCCCGGAAAATATCAAAAAAAAACATGGCGAAATACAGGGGGTGGCGATATACAGGGGGTAGCATTAATTTAAAAGGACTTTCTTAAAAAAATGGCGATATATAGGGGTGGCGATATACAGAGGGTTGACTGTACTGTTAATCATAGTATCGGTGAGTTTACAAATCAGGTGATGGTAAATTTAAATATCCATATATTTATAATTAGTTTAAAATATATATTTTTAATTACCCATGGATAAAGAAATTAACCAAAACACCTCACAACATCTATATTTAATCATACACGAACGTTGCCATCTGTTTACAGACAACGACGCCACAACACAACTATTTATTGATCTGAATTTCTTCACTCCTACAATAGTTTGCAAGTTTTGTGGCGGGAAGGCCGTTTTAGTGAAAAACAAGGCCGCAATAAATGGAATAGCATATCGATGTCATGCTTCTCGTTGCCGCCGTTTTTTGAGTTTGTATTCATTTTCAATTTTTGCCGGGTTGAAATTTAAATTCTGTGATGTTCTATACATTGTTTTTAAGTGGTTAAAAAATAACAATTTATTCGATATAGTTAATGAAGTTGGCTTGAGTAAACCTTCAGTTATAAAAGTAGTAAAAATTTTGCAAAAGAAATGTGAGTTGTGGAATGAAGTTTATGATACTAAAATAGGTGGTGAAAACGTCGCAGTACAAGCAGATGAAACGGCAATTTCAAGAAAAGGCAAAATTAAGAATGCTACGAGCTCTGATGAAAATTCGAAAAAAACTTTGTGGCTCATCGGAATAATTGAGGAAGACGATAAGAAAAAATTTAAATTAAAAATACTTAAAAATCGTAAGCTGGAAACATTTAAAAAACTTTTTGAAGAGAATTTAAATCCATATTCAATTGTTAAAACTGATGGGTTCCCCTCATATCCAGGAGCAATTGAATTAATTAAAAGCAAACATGTCGTTATTGATCACAGTAGAGGGTTTGCAAATGAAGAAGGTGAAACGACAAATACCATTGAAAATTTATGGAGTTGTCTCAAGAGTGATATTTATAAAAGACATGGTGTAATGAGGACTAACCTGGAACTATTTTTGAATGAATGGATTTGGAAAAGGAAAAATATTTTAGAAAAAACACGTAAGGGATTCAGTAATGCGTTTTGGAAGTTTTTAATAAATTCTTAATTTAAATATTTGATGTAGTTTCATTTTTTCACTTATGATAAGTTTTAAAGTTCATAATTATCTACATTTATTTTAATATTCGTTTTTAGGAGCAAATTTATTTAACTATCCTCGAGTTCGAATCATACCTTGTCGTTTTTTTCATAGTTTAAATTAAAATTTATGTTGAAAGATTTGTTTGTAAAACTAACAAAATAATAAACCTAACCTCGAACTCGAGGGTAATTATGTAAATTTTTAATATTATAAAAAATCAAATTAATCTAAATTTGATATTAATTATATTTAAAACTAATTATAAATATATGGATATTTAAATTTACCATCACCACAAATCACGCAACGGGAGCAACTACTAACCACATTGAGTCCTTATGGTCAAGAGCAAAAAGGGAACACAAAGCGAGAAATGGAACTCACAGATCTACACTGAAATCTCAGTTGTTTGAATTCGTGTGGAGAGAGAAGTTTAAAAATTCATTTTATTATTTTGTTGAACATATTAAAGAAGTTTATGATGTTAGGTCATTAAATTAAAAGTTCATTTTTATTTGCAATTAACTAATTTTTTAAATTTTTTTATTAAAAAAAGTGTGTGTGGAAAGTAAAGAAGCGCCTATATCTAAAATGCTTGTAAAGCGGGTTTATTATTTAATCGTTACAAATCATATAAAAGGCTTCTAGTGCTGGAACAATAATATTTAATACAAACATGAAATTCGATTTGTCTGACAAAAAGGGAATTTAAGCTTATATCGCGTGGATTCTAAAACTCAGTCAATTCTTAAATCATTGGGTCATATTTGGCTAACATTTCAGGGTAAGATATCAAAATTTAATCGTAAGAATGTTTTTATATTCAAAATCGAAGATAATTTTTGTAAAAATAAGTTTAAAAAAACGAACAATGTAAAATATATTCACTATGATACATTCTTTTATGTTTTTTGCGCGTGTATATTACAAGAATTATCTTAATATAAATACAAAATCAATGTCTTTTTTATTTAACTTTGTTTTTTATCCTCTCCAAAATATTTCTTGATGCAATTTAAAGCTTCCAAATACGATAAATATGTATTAGACAAACGAATTTCTATAGATAAAACACAAAATTGTTAGTTGATTGCCTGCTGAAACTCTACATCTTTATCTAAATGTTCGGTTCTACTACACAAAGAGGCCCATTGGTTCAACTCCCGCTAAGGATATTATTTTTTTATTAATTTAAACTTTTATAATTAATTAGAAGAAGGCCATGTTTACAAAGTTCATGTCCATCAAAGATATTTTAAACAGTGAAGATAATTCCTTAAATTTTTTAATCAAAGAAAATGTATTCCCTTTAATCACATCATGTCAGTCTTGTGGGTCTGCCGTCTCAAAAGTTACATCTTAAATTTATAGATGTAAAAAGAAAAATTGTCGCAAAAAATTATCCATTATGAATTGTACTATATTTTCCCAATGTAAACTACCACTTAATACTTTTATTGTTTGATGTTGGTTGGCTGGATGTAAATTTACATTAATACGCAAAATGCACTGTTATTCGACCATTAATAATGTTCTAAAAATCATTTCTGTTCAAATTGCGACTTCTCTTTCTGGCATTTATTTTATGATTGTAGGACCAAATATCATCGTTGAATTGGATGAAAGCAGGTTTGGAAAAAGAAAACATAATCGAGAGCATTTTGTTAAAGGGATGTTGGGTTTTGGAGGAGTTGAATAAAGAAGATTTATCGCTTTTCCTGTTATGTCGCGTGATTATAACACTTTAAATGAGCGGATTTTAAAGTATATAAGACCTGGGACTATAGTGGTCACTGGCGGGTGGAGAGATTATTCTTGATTTAAAAGTAATCACAATTTTATCCATAAAAGCGTTAATCATAAAAGGGAGTTTGTTGATGCTGAAGGATTTCATACGAATCATATTGAGGGGACGTGGGCAGCATTAAAACAATTTACACCAGGGCGCAAAAGAGTAAGAGATAAAATTACAAATACTGTTAAACCTCTCAAAATGTACCACTTTTTAAAAAATGATCCGGTTTTCAGAGGTGGACCAATTTGAGAGGTCGAATTATATTTGTATTTTTATATGTCTTTAATATAAATATTTATAAAATACACATACGAATCGATGCCTCCACCTTTTAGGGCTTTGTTTTTGAATAATATATCCCAACTCGGAACCTACTATCAGTTCATGAAATTCGATTTGTTTGCCAAACATCGAAATATTGTTTATGTCTCGTGGCTTATAAATCCGTACAATTCTTAAACTATTGAGTCGTGTTTGGCTAAAAGTCTAAGGATAAAAAAGTAAAAATCAACCAGAAAATAGTTTGAAAAATAAAACCACAAATATGGCCGCTACAAAAAAATATCAAAAGACAATTGAATTAATGTACAATATATTTATTATACCACACTCCTTAATGTTTCAGGATAAATAAGAATGAATGTTTTTCATGCATGATCCTAATATAAGTAAAATGTATTGATATAACGATATCTGTATGCAGATTAATTATACGTCGTCCTCGAAGTATTTCATCATGCACCTTAAAATTTCTAAAAATGAAAAGGATGTATTTTTCAAACATATGTCCATAAATAAAATACCAAATTGAATATTACATTCTTTCAGCAAGATTGCATCTTTATCCAAACATTTTTTTATAAAAGTAGTTAATTTTTCAACGTTTTTAATCCTTACGATATTATCATGAGAATCTAGAGGTATGCCAAAGGATATTCTTTTAACGTATTGATGTAAAACATTTTCTTTAAAAGATAAAAATGTCAATAGATATAAAAAATAAAGAGAACGTTGCTTTTGATTTGAGATATATTTTGTTGGAATAAATCCATGCAATTTTTTGTCAATGTCCTTCCAAACATTCCAGTTGAATATATTTAAAGGAAAAACCAAATTGACATTCTCGACATTCTTGGGATGGGTCATTATAAGCATAAAAGATTCTGCGAGACCTGCACTGTCTTTAAAAACTATAGAAAGTGTGGAGTCGTCGTACCAAAAACACAATTCGTGTAAAACTTCTTGAATAAATGTCATTTTCCTTTTTCTAACGTTCATAAATGCATTTTTTGTTTCTTCAGAAATTATTTCTTCAAAAACATCAAATTCATTTCTTTGTGGATTTGCAAAAAGGATTGATATAAGCGGTTCGTTATACGTTAGAGATATATCGTCGCTATCAATATTAAATATTTCGTACAAGAAAGGAATTGAATATTCCACTAAAAAATCCGATCTATGTAAAGTATAAAAGCAAAAAAAGGCTATTTCTAAATACTCATAAATTGATAGTTCTTTAGAAATAATAATGAACTCTTGATCTTGTTTACATCGATACGAAGGATCATAAAGGTATCAAGAGTTTTTATAATTTGTAATCTTGATTGAATATCATCTTCTAGTGCAAGAAAAGTGTCCACTTTAATTATTAAATACCCGAATATTTCATAGTTTTTGCTGGCAAAGTCGAAATCACTTACCGTGTAATCACGTCTTTCAAATGACTATTCTTAAAAATGTAACGTTTTTTATTACCTTACCTGGTAAAACTACCATAATATCCTTGTTGTCGTTGGTTAAAAAATAATCCATGAGGTTTTTTAAACATAAAGCTAAATATAAACAATTAAACAAATTAAATCTAAACATTTGGGGTATATTTTTTTATTGTTGTAATTAGATTGCCACAAATAGAGTACAAATATCTAAAAAAATCAAACTTGATTTTTATGAAAGTGCTAAATCCCACACAAGCTTTGATTTATAATCATTCCGGATTAAAACCTTATTTTAAGATTCAATCAATCCTGTATTCGATTTTATGGAAGTTTTTTAGGATTTTGTGCTCTTTAATTATTCTTTAAAATGAATAAAATGGAACAGAAAAATCATGTTGATTATTTTTACCAAAAAAACCATAGAATCTTTAAAAAGATTTTCATCAATAAAACCGTCTGGAAAAGACACCTGGCAATTGTATACAAGAATGTAATCATTTTTTTGCATACGCAAATGGTTTATTATTCCTTCTTGATTTAAAATTTCTAGTAAATTTTTCCTGATAAAATTGATGATAGATATTTTAAATTGTTTATAAATTATAAAGGTGTCCAATAGAGAATTTGTAAATCTTTTTGTGGTGTTTAGCTCAAAGTTTTAATTTGGAAAATAAATAAAATCACGTTAATACATTTAATTAGATAATTAAAGTACTTCAATTTTCTTAGATTTGTTTTGTGAACCAATACAGGTAGCAATGTAAACACACCGATTTTTGCAAAAAAGGGTTCTTTTCAACCTTTCGTCAAGAAATTGCCACATGAACTAATATCGTTTAGTAGATTAAAATGTATTATAGAAAACTTAAAGTATAAGAAACTATTCAATATTTGTTAAACATTGTGTATGTGCCAAATAATTTGCATATTTTTGTTAGTATTTGAGTTAAAAAATCCGCTTTCGATTTAGGGGATCAGAACAAGTTGTTGTGCAAGGTACAAAATCACCTGTATGCTTTATATTTTAGTGGTTTCGTATAAAACTAACCACATATGTATCGTATTTCATTTTTCAAAACTCTTGAATAGCTGATGATAAATATAAAAAAAGTGAATTGTTTCTTAAAGCAATATCAAAAGAAATCGAAGAAGAAAATGGTTTTAATGGTGCAAAACTAATTACAGTAGTTAAACAAAATATAAAATTTAAATATAATGAAGGTTGTCATGCCACTACAAAATTTAATATTTTTTTATGAATTCAAATGATCACTGAATCATACAAATAATATTGCACGATTCTAAAAAACATTAAAAAGTACCCACATAAATTATCGAAAAGAATATATAGCCTCCGTTACTTTTAATATTCTCATAGTAATTGTGATAAACGATTAAAGGTTGTTTGTTCATTTATTGCATAGGAAGAAATCGTTTACTGAGATGTGTAAAAATCCGTTAATGTGCGAGATTTTTATAATTAAAAATATAAGTAATTCAGTCTAATTTATAATTAGTATAAAAACGGAAGTTTTTTAAGATTTAACCTAAGCACAAATCAAACAAACATCAACCTTGACTCGCTTTTGAAAATTATAGATCGTAATAAAAGGCTTTGCTTTAAAACACTCTTTCTATTCTATATGGCTTGTATATTTATTTGATTAACAGAATTTACAAAATTCCGAGAATGATTTACAGCTAAATATATACAGTAAACCCCCGTTAATTTCCACCCCCGCTAGTTTCCACCCCCTCTATGTTTCCACCCCCTCTATGTTTCCAATTAAAAAATTTTATTTTATATTTTATACTAAAAACCAATGATCCATGCAACAAACAAAAAAATTATTAACTTTCTTGGAAAAAAAACATATTATTGATTATACTGAACAAAACCCAAGAACTTCACATACTAGGATTGCTGAAATGTTTACATTGAAATTCGGAAAGTCAATTTCAAGACGATCAATTAAAAATTATTTGGATTCAAAAGAAGCAATATTTTTGGCCTGTAGTCGAAATTATCAAGCCTGCAAAACCAATGAAGATAATAAATACAATGAACTGAATATTGAACTTTTTTCTTGGATAGAAAAAATAGAAGCAGCTGGTGCCACTTACACGGAAAAAATATTGCAAACTAAAGCATTTGGAATAGCTAAAAACATGGGGTTTTTAGATTTCAAATCATCAAATGGATGGTTACACCGTTTTAAAAAAAGATTTGGTATAAAGTGCAGAATAATATCCGGTGAATCATTTGATAAAAATATAAGTGATTATAGAGAGTGGTATGAAGAAACGAATAAACTTATTGATCAATACAATCCAGATAATGTTTACAATTGTGATGAGGCAGCACTATTTTTTAAGAAGTCACCTTCTAAAAGTCTAATCACCAAAATTCGTAAGGGTGTTAAAGTTTATAAAAATCGAATAACAGTTTTATTTTGCGTAAATATGACTGGTACTGATAAACTAAAACCTCTAATAATTGGGAAAAGTAAAAACCCGGTATCATTTAAGGGTTTTAATTATAAAAGTTTAATTGATTATGGTTTTAATGATTCAGCTTGATGAATAGAACAGAATTTGGAAGATGGTTATTAAAATGGGATAGTGTTTTGGGAAAGTCACAGCGCAAAATTTTGTTACTCTTGGATAATTGTTCTGCACATCTTGTAAATCTGGAGCTAAAATTTATAAAACTAATATTCTTGCCTAAAAATTCCACCTCTATAACACAACCATTGGATTGTGGAATTATCAGAGCTTTTAAAGCCAAATATTTTCATTATCTTATTTCGAACATTTTGGCAAAAATAACATTAGATTATACTATGGACCAGGCATATAAAAATTTTAATATCAAAGATGCAGTTGTTTATACGAGCTGGGCTTGGCAGGATATAAAAATTGATACAATTAAGAATTGTTGGAAAAAAGGTAAATATAGAAGCCCTATAGATTATAATATTGAAGATAATAATGAAATTGAAACATTGGAAAAGTTACAAGAAATTTGAATAAACTGTAAATACTTGATGCTATTTCGGCAAAGGATTTAGTAGATGATTTCATAAATGAAAACGAATTAATACAAATATTAGCTGATGATTTTGAGCAGGATTTTAAAGGCAACTCAACATATGAACTAAATAATAGTTCTCCAATTTCCGAAATATTACCAGTTGATACGCCTGCTTCCGTTTCGGTTTATGATGAAACAGAATTTAGTACGATAGAAAATGATAACATGACACCAGATTATTCTAAAAAAGACATTCATAAGCATTTTGGTTTTTTAAAAACATACATTTTATTTGATGAAAATGCAGGAGAAAATACATTCGAGGCTTTGAAAATCATGGAAAATTATATTTTTTCTAAAAAATATAAATATACCAACTTATTTGATTATAAAATTACAAAATTCAAAGAAGAATAAATTTTGCTTTTTATTTTAGTCAATTTTCGTAGACTTTTAATGCTATATTTAATCAAACCCCTCTATGTTTCCACCCCCTCTATGTTTCCAAAATTTGAAAATTCAGGTAAAAAAAATGGAAACTATACGGGGGACTACTGTATAGCCTGAGGTCTTTAAATCTCCATATCATCTTCAACAATTAGTAATTATTTTTGTGCCCAATTATATGCAAATTTGTAAACTAGAATATATACAGTCTGATTTTTTGTTAAGACACCCGCACAATCGAAAGCGACGTATGGTCGCATACCAAATTTGAGTAACCACTATCAAATCAAAATTGCTTTCTCATGGATTCTAGAAGCCCGTAAATTCCTAAATTATTCAGTCATTTTAGCGGATCAAGTACAACATTACACCCGAGTTATAATTCCTGAAAATTTAAGATTCTTTATATTAAAAAAACAAGCAATCTATTTAACTATACAAATATTTCATAAATTGCCCAATTTCGTCTTCCAAACAAAACACTAGCAGATTTTTTGTTTTATTCTTGGCTAGGAGTAAAGTTTTCATTTTAATATCGTTACAGGTTTCTTCCATATGGTTTTTAGGCTAAACATCAATATTTTCTGAAGCTGATCAAATGATTTACACAATGGTACTCATAATCGCGGATTGTTTTGAAAACAATGTACCATTTACAACCATCAGTAACCTCAATACGAAAGTAAAACCAAATTTAAAAACTAGCATATTTGAAGTCTATGCGTCACATTTTCTACAACAATGGCAAATAATTTGCTTTTTTTTTCTGAATTCGGCGCTGAAAAACACCCAAATATTTCGAAATGATGCCATCAGTGATGTTTTTACTTTCAAAACCTCGACTCGGCGAGATGGGTAAATATACCGGGACATCTGATTTTTATTGTTTGTTCTTGTACATGTACATGTAACGCAATATAATAGCGCAACGTTTTAATATACGAATATAATTGTTGTGAGAATGTCCGGTCATAAGAAAAATCGATTTTTTTCGTACTTCAGCAACAAAAAAAATCACCGAAACTTATTTTCTGATTTTTAAACACGGAATTTTGCAAACTGTAATATACTATTTGGTGGGTTTTTTTGCACCTAAAATGCGCTCTTTCTATTGTCTTCCGCGAATATAAATCTTCTGACCACGACGTAATTAATACATAAATGTTCTGTGTACATGTCGAAATCGATTGCTATTTCTCCAGTTTTAACATTTGTTTAATTTTTCTCGGCGTTGGAATCATGCACCACTTTCCTTTTTTCAAAATATAAATTTTGTATTTTCAAAAATTGGAATTCGGGGTAATGTTGTATATTTTAACCGATAAGTTATGTATAAAAAAGTTAGACAAAGAATTGAATTTAATTACAATATATTTGTTTAATACCTTTTGTTCTGTATTGGGGGGTTTAAAATATGTACATTTTACATGTCTGATTTTAATACTAATATTAATCAATGTTTTATTATCAAAGCATTTATAAATCACTTTCGAAGTGTTTTTTAAGGCACGTTAAAACCTTTAAATACGATATAGACGTCTTAGAAAAACTTATTTCCTTACATAAAACATTGTTTAGACCGTTGTATTCGTTTAAGAATTTAGCGTTTATATCTAATTTTTTTTTCATAAAAGTAAACAATTTTTCGATTTTTTTCACCTGTTCTTTATTAAAACAAGAGCCCAATGGTGTACAAAATGAGATCGTTTTAACGTATTGATGTAAAATATTTTCTTTGAAAGACAGAAATGTCAATAAGTATAAAAAGTAAAGAGAATAATGCTCAGAATCAGAGATATACTTTGTTGGAATAAACGAATGCAAAATTCTATTAACGTCCTTCCAAACATTCCAGTTGAATATATTTAAAGGAAAAACCAAATTGACATCTTCAGCAATCTTTGGATGCATCATCGTGATCACAAAAGATTCAAATACTCCTATTTTATCTTTAAAAGATATAGAAAGCTCGTTTTCATTTATAAAAACTAACAACTCGGTTAGAACGCGTTGTATAGATGCAATTTTCATTTTTTTAACCAACATAAATGCATTTTTTGTTTCTTCAGAAATTATTTCATCCAAAGTATTAAATTTGTTTTTTTGCGGTTTGTCCCAAATAATTGATACCAACGGTTCGTTATACATTAGAAATATATTTTCGTCATCAATATTAAATATTTCGTACAAGAGAGGAATTGAATATTCCACTAAAAAATCTGATCTATGTAAAGTATAAAAGCAAAAAAAGGCAATTTCTAAATATTCATTGACTGAAAGCTCTGTAGAAATAAGAGTAAGGTTTTGATGTTGTTCATACTGATAACCAGGGCTATAAAATACTTCAAATGGTTTTATAATTTGTAGTCTTGATTGAAAACTGTCGTCAAGTGCAAGAAATTTTTTTTCCTCTATCGTTAAATACCCAAAAGCATGATAGATTCTACCAATTAACGCAAAATCATTTTCCCTGTAATTCAGTCTCTCAAAATTGTTATTCTTAAAAAATGTAATATCGTTTATTACTTTGTTTGGTAAAATTATAATAATGTCCTTGTTTCCATTGGCCAAAAGATAATCATCTGTGTCTCTAGAACATAAACCCAAGTATAAATAATTAAACAAAACATTAAATACATACACTCTAATCATTTGGCCCCAGATATTTCATTATTTTTTAAGGTGACTTTCCAGTTTTAGGGGCGGGTTCGAATCCTGATGGTCACACCAAATTTTTTATTTTTAAAAAAATTAAGATTAATATCGCAATATGAATCATCGAGAAATGATACTTCTAACACGGATTATTCAACAACATTGAGATGGCTTATAGATAATGAATACCTTTCATCAATCAAATTATGTCCGAATTGTCCTAATCGTGTGATGAATTTACAGAAAAATGTATTGCTATACCGCTGGCGTTGCGGTTCTTGCAAAACAAGTATT
>CAUVYK010000574.1:0-97000 GCA_963556175.1 Tipula confusa | reverse complement strand
GTTTTTACTGAAATTCGAGTTATTTCAAAATCAAAAAAATTAAAATCTTTAATAGTGGTCCGATTTTGGTCATTGATACCTCTAAGAATAGGTTTTGTTGAGCACATAAACTGTACCAAAGTTCATTTAAATCACTCAATTATTTCTTAGCTGCTGAGGCCAAATAAAATCCGGTATTTACTGAAATTCGAGTTATTTCAAAATCAAAAAAATTAAAATCCTTAATAGTGGTCCGATTTTGGTCATTGATACCTCTAAGAATAGGTTTTGTTGAGCACATAAACTGTACCAAAGTTAATTTAAATCACTCAATTATTTCTTAGCTGCTGAGGCCAAATAAAATCCGGTATTTACTGAAATTCGAGTTATTTCAAAATCAAAAAAATTAAAATCTTTAATAGTGGTCCGATTTTGGTCATTGATAACTCTAAGAATAGGTTTTGTTGAGCACATAAACTGTACCAAAGTTAATTTAAATCACTCAATTATTTCTTAGCTGCTGAGGCCAAATAAATCCGGTATTTACTGAAATTCGAGTTATTTCAAAATCAAAAAAATTAAAATCTTTAATAGTGGTCCGATTTTGGTCATTGATAACTCTAAGAATAGGTTTTGTTGAGCACATAAACTGTACCAAAGTTAATTTAAATCACTCAATTATTTCTTAGGTGCTGAGGCCAAATAAAATCCGGTATTTACTGAAATTCGAGTTATTTCAAAATCAAAAAAATTAAAATCTTTAATAGTGGTCCGATCTTTAAATAAAATCCGGTATTTACTGAAATTCGAGTTATTTCAAAATCAAAAAAATTAAAATCTTTAATAGTGGTCCGATTTTGATCATTGATACCTCTAAGAATAGGTTTTGTTGAGCACATAAACTGTACCAAAGTTCATTTAAATCACTCAATTATTTCTTAGCTGCTGAGGCCAAATAAAATCCGGTATTTACTGAAATTCGAGTTATTTCAAAATCAAAAAAATTAAAATCTTTAATAGTGGTCCGATTTTGGTCATTGATACCTCTAAAAATAGGTTTTGTTGAGCACATAAACTGTACCAAAGTTCATTTTAATCACTCAATTATTTCTTAGCTGCTGAGGCCAAATAAAATCCGGTTTTTACTGAAATTTGAGTTATTTCAAAATCAAAAAAATTAAAATCTTTAATAGTGGTCCGATTTTGGTCATTGATACCTCTAAGAATAGGTTTTGTTGAGCACATAAACTGTACCAAAGTTCATTTAAATCACTCAATTATTTCTTAGCTGCTGAGGCCAAATAAAATCCGGTTTTTACTGAAATTTGAGTTATTTCAAAATCAAAAAAATTAAAATCTTTAATAGTGGTCCGATTTTGGTCATTGATACCTCTAAGAATAGGTTTTGTTGAGCACATAAACTGTACCAAAGTTCATTTAAATCACTCAATTATTTCTTAGCTGCTGAGGCCAAATAAAATCCGGTTTTTACGGAAATTCGAGTTATTTCAAAATCAAAAAAATTAAATTCTTTAATAGTGGTCCGATTTTGGTCATTGATACCTCTAAGAATAGGTTTTGTTGAGCACATAAACTGTACCAAAGTTCATTTAAATCACTCAATTATTTCTTAGCTGCTGAGGCCAAATAAAATCCGGTATTTACTGAAATTCGAGTTATTTCAAAATCAAAAAAAATAAAATCTTTAAATCTCTAATAGTGGTCCGATTTTGGTCATTGATACCTCTAAGAATAGGTTTTGTTGAGCACATAAACTGTACCAAAGTTAATTTAAATCACTCAATTATTTCTTAGCTGCTGAGGCCAAATAAAATCCGGTTTTTACTGAAATTCGAGTTATTTCAAAATCAAAAAAATTAAAATCTTTAATAGTGGTCCGATTTTGGTCATTGATACCTCTAAGAATAGGTTTTGTTGAGCACATAAACTGTACCAAAGTTCATTTAAATCACTCAATTATTTCTTAGCTGCTGAGGCCAAATAAAATCCGGTATTTACTGAAATTCGAGTTATTTCAAAATCAAAAAAATTAAAATCTTTAATAGTGGTCCGATTTTGGTCATTAAAACCTCTAAGAATAGGTTTTGTTGAGCACATAAACTGTACCAAAGTTCATTTAAATCACTCAATTATTTCTTAGCTGCTGAGGCCAAATAAAATCCTGTTTTTACTGAAATTCGAGTTATTTCAAAATCAAAAAAATTAAAATCTTTAATAGTGGTCCGATTTTGGTCATTGATACCTCTAAGAATAGGTTTTGTTGAGCACATAAACTGTACCAAAGTTCATTTAAATCACTCAATTATTTCTTAGCTGCTGAGGCCAAATAAAATCCGGTTTTTACTGAAATTCGAGTTATTTCAAAATCAAAAAAATTAAAATCTTTAATAGTGGTCCGATCTTTAAATAAAATCCGGTATTTACTGAAATTCGAGTTATTTCAAAATCAAAAAAATTAAAATCTTTAATAGTGGTCCGATTTTGATCATTGATACCTCTAAGAATAGGTTTTGTTGAGCACATAAACTGTACCAAAGTTCATTTAAATCACTCAATTATTTCTTAGCTGCTGAGGCCAAATAAAATCCGGTATTTACTGAAATTCGAGTTATTTCAAAATCAAAAAAATTAAAATCTTTAATAGTGGTCCGATTTTGGTCATTGATACCTCTAAAAATAGGTTTTGTTGAGCACATAAACTGTACCAAAGTTCATTTAAATCACTCAATTATTTCTTAGCTGCTGAGGCCAAATAAAATCCGGTGTTTACTGAAATTCGAGTTATTTCAAAATCAAAAAAATTAAAATCTTTAATAGTGGTCCGATTTTGGTCATTGATACCTCTAAGAATAGGTTTTGTTTAGCACATAAACTGTATCAAAGTTCATTTTAATCACTCAATTATTTCTTAGCTGCCAAATAAAATCCGTTATTTACTGAAATTCGAGTTATTTCAAAATCAAAAAAATTAAAATCTTTAATAGTGGTCCGATTTTGGTCATTGATACCTCTAAGAATAGGTTTTGTTGAGCACATAAACTGTACCAAAGTTCATTTAAATCACTCAATTATTTCTTAGCTGCTGAGGCCAAATAAAATCCGGTTTTTACTGAAATTTGAGTTATTTCAAAATCAAAAAAATTAAAATCTTTAATAGTGGTCCGATTTTGGTCATTGATACCTCTAAGAATAGGTTTTGTTGAGCACATAAACTGTACCAAAGTTCATTTAAATCACTCAATTATTTCTTAGCTGCTGAGGCCAAATAAAATCCGGTTTTTACGGAAATTCGAGTTATTTCAAAATCAAAAAAATTAAATTCTTTAATAGTGGTCCGATTTTGGTCATTGATACCTCTAAGAATAGGTTTTGTTGAGCACATAAACTGTACCAAAGTTCATTTAAATCACTCAATTATTTCTTAGCTGCTGAGGCCAAATAAAATCCGGTTTTTACTGAAATTCGAGTTATTTCAAAATCAAAAAAATTAAAATCTTTAATAGTGGTCCGATTTTGGTCATTGATACCTCTAAGAATAGGTTTTGTTGAGCACATAAACTGTACCAAAGTTCATTTAAATCACTCAATTATTTCTTAGCTGCTGAGGCCAAATAAAATCCGGTATTTACTGAAATTCGAGTTATTTCAAAATCAAAAAAATTAAAATCTTTAATAGTGGTCCGATTTTGGTCATTGATACCTCTAAGAATAGGTTTTGTTGAGCACATAAACTGTACCAAAGTTCATTTAAATCACTCAATTATTTCTTAGCTGCTGAGGCCAAATAAAATCCGGTTTTTACTGAAATTCGAGTTATTTCAAAATCAAAAAAATTAAAATCTTTAATAGTGGTCCGATTTTGGTCATTGATACCTCTAAGAATAGGTTTTGTTGAGCACATAAACTGTACCAAAGTTCATTTAAATCACTCAATTATTTCTTAGCTGCTGAGGCCAAATAAAATCCGGTATTTACTGAAATTCGAGTTATTTCAAAATCAAAAAAATTAAAATCTTTAATAGTGGTCCGATTTTGGTCATTGATACCTCTAAGAATAGGTTTTGTTGAGCACATAAACTGTACCAAAGTTCATTTAAATCACTCAATTATTTCTTAGCTGCTGAGGCCAAATAAAATCCGGTATTTACTGAAATTCGAGTTATTTCAAAATCAAAAAAATTAAAATCTTTAATAGTGGTCCGATTTTGGTCATTGATACCTCTAAGAATAGGTTTTGTTGAGCACATAAACTGTACCAAAGTTCATTTAAATCACTCAATTATTTCTTAGCTGCTGAGGCCAAATAAAATCCGGTATTTACTGAAATTCGAGTTATTTCAAAATCAAAAAAATTAAAATCTTTAATAGTGGTCCGATTTTGGTCATTGATAACTCTAAGAATAGGTTTTGTTGAGCACATAAACTGTACCAAAGTTAATTTAAATCACTCAATTATTTCTTAGGTGCTGAGGCCAAATAAAATCCGGTATTTACTGAAATTCGAGTTATTTCAAAATCAAAAAAATTAAAATCTTTAATAGTGGTCCGATTTTGGTCATTGATACCTCTAAGAATAGGTTTTGTTGAGCACATAAACTGTACCAAAGTTCATTTAAATCACTCAATTATTTCTTAGCTGCTGAGGCCAAATAAAATCCGGTTTTTACTGAAATTCGAGTTATTTCAAAATCAAAAAAATTAAAATCCTTAATAGTGGTCCGATTTTGGTCATTGATACCTCTAAGAATAGGTTTTGTTGAGCACATAAACTGTACCAAAGTTCATTTAAATCACTCAATTATTTCTTAGCTGCTGAGGCCAAATAAAATCCGGTATTTACTGAAATTCGAGTTATTTCAAAATCAAAAAAATTAAAATCTTTAATAGTGGTCCGGTTTTGGTCATTGATAACTCTAAGAATAGGTTTTGTTGAGCACATAAACTGTACCAAAGTTAATTTAAATCACTCAATTATTTCTTAGCTGCTGAGGCCAAATAAATCCGGTATTTACTGAAATTCGAGTTATTTCAAAATCAAAAAAATTAAAATCTTTAATAGTGGTCCGATTTTGGTCATTGATAACTCTAAGAATAGGTTTTGTTGAGCACATAAACTGTACCAAAGTTAATTTAAATCACTCAATTATTTCTTAGGTGCTGAGGCCAAATAAAATCCGGTATTTACTGAAATTCGAGTTATTTCAAAATCAAAAAAATTAAAATCTTTAATAGTGGTTCGATTTTGGTCATTGATACCTCTAAGAATAGGTTTTGTTGAGCACATAAACTGTACCAAAGTTCATTTAAATCACTCAATTATTTCTTAGCTGCTGAGGCCAAATAAAATCCGGTTTTTACTGAAATTCGAGTTATTTCAAAATCAAAAAAATTAAAATCTTTAATAGTGGTCCGATTTTGGTCATTGATACCTCTAAGAATAGGTTTTGTTGAGCACATAAACTGTACCAAAGTTCATTTAAATCACTCAATTATTTCTTAGCTGCTGAGGCCAAATAAAATCCGGTATTTACTGAAATTCGAGTTATTTCAAAATCAAAAAAATTAAAATCCTTAATAGTGGTCCGATTTTGGTCATTGATACCTCTAAGAATAGGTTTTGTTGAGCACATAAACTGTACCAAAGTTAATTTAAATCACTCAATTATTTCTTAGCTGCTGAGGCCAAATAAAATCCGGTGTTTACTGAAATTCGAGTTATTTCAAAATCAAAAAAATAATAATCTTTAATAGTGGTCCGATTTTGGTCATTGATACCTCTAAGAATAGGTTTTGTTGAGCACATAAACTGTACCAAAGTTCATTTAAATCACTCAATTATTTCTTAGCTGCTGAGGCCAAATAAAATCCGGTATTTTAATAGTGGTCCGATTTTGGTCATTGATACCTCTAAGAATAGGTTTTGTTGAGCACATAAACTGTACCAAAGTTCATTTAAATCACTCAATTATTTCTTAGCTGCTGAGGCCAAATAAAATCCGGTATTTACTGAAATTCGAGTTATTTCAAAATCAAAAAAATTAAAATCTTTAATAGTGGTCCGGTTTTGGTCATTGATAACTCTAAGAATAGGTTTTGTTGAGCACATAAACTGTACCAAAGTTAATTTAAATCACTCAATTATTTCTTAGGTGCTGAGGCCAAATAAAATCCGGTATTTACTGAAATTCGAGTTATTTCAAAATCAAAAAAATTAAAATCTTTAATAGTGGTTCGATTTTGGTCATTGATACCTCTAAGAATAGGTTTTGTTGAGCACATAAACTGTACCAAAGTTCATTTAAATCACTCAATTATTTCTTAGCTGCTGAGGCCAAATAAAATCCGGTTTTTACTGAAATTCGAGTTATTTCAAAATCAAAAAAATTAAAATCTTTAATAGTGGTCCGATTTTGGTCATTGATACCTCTAAGAATAGGTTTTGTTGAGCACATAAACTGTACCAAAGTTCATTTAAATCACTCAATTATTTCTTAGCTGCTGAGGCCAAATAAAATCCGGTATTTACTGAAATTCGAGTTATTTCAAAATCAAAAAAATTAAAATCCTTAATAGTGGTCCGATTTTGGTCATTGATACCTCTAAGAATAGGTTTTGTTGAGCACATAAACTGTACCAAAGTTAATTTAAATCACTCAATTATTTCTTAGCTGCTGAGGCCAAATAAAATCCGGTGTTTACTGAAATTCGAGTTATTTCAAAATCAAAAAAATAATAATCTTTAATAGTGGTCCGATTTTGGTCATTGATACCTCTAAGAATAGGTTTTGTTGAGCACATAAACTGTACCAAAGTTCATTTAAATCACTCAATTATTTCTTAGCTGCTGAGGCCAAATAAAATCCGGTATTTACTGAAATTCGAGTTATTTCAAAATCAAAAAAATTAAAATCTTTAATAGTGGTCCGATTTTGGTCATTGATACCTCTAAGAATAGGTTTTGTTGAGCACATAAACTGTACCAAAGTTCATTTAAATCACTCAATTATTTCTTAGCTGCTGAGGCCAAATAAAATCCGGTATTTACTGAAATTCGAGTTATTTCAAAATCAAAAAAATAAAATCTTTAATAGTGGTCCGATTTTGGTCATTGATACCTCTAAGAATAGGTTTTGTTGAGCACATAAACTGTACCAAAGTTCATTTAAATCACTCAATTATTTCTTAGCTGCTGAGGCCAAATAAAATCCGGTATTTACTGAAATTCGAGTTATTTCAAAATCAAAAAAATTAAAATTTTTAATAGTGGTCCGATTTTGGTCATTGATACCTCTAAGAATAGGTTTTGTTGAGCACATAAACTGTACCAAAGTTAATTTAAATCACTCAATTATTTCTTAGCTGCTGAGGCCAAATAAAATCCGGTTTTTACTGAAATTCGAGTTATTTCAAAATCAAAAAAATTAAAATCTTTAATAGTAGTCCGATTTTGGTCATTGATACCTCTAAGAATAGGTTTTGTTGAGCACATAAACTGTACCAAAGTTCATTTAAATCACTCAATTATTTCTTAGCTGCTGAGGCCAAATAAAATCCGGTGTTTACTGAAATTCGAGTTATTTCAAAATCAAAAAAATTAAAATCATTAATAGTGGTCCGATTTTGGTCATTGATACCTCTAAGAATAGGTTTTGTTGAGCACATAAACTGTATTAAAGTTAATTTAAATCACTCAATTATTTCTTAGCTGCTGAGGCCAAATAAAATCCGGTTTTTACTGAAATTCGAGTTATTTCAAAATCAAAAAAATTAAAATTTTTAATAGTGGTCCGATTTCGGTCATTGATACCTCTAAGAATAGGTTTTGTTGAGCACATAAACTGTACCAAAGTTCATTTAAATCACTCAATTATTTCTTAGCTGCTGAGGCCAAATAAAATCCGGTATTTACTGAAATTCGAGTTATTTCAAAATCAAAAAAATTAAAATCTTTAATAGTGGTCCGATTTTGGTCATTGATACCTCTAAGAATAGCTTTTGTTTAGCACATAAACCGTACCAAAGTTCATTTAAATCACTCAATTATTTCTTAGCTGCTGAGGCCAAATAAAATCCGGTATTTACTGAAATTCGAGTTATTTCAAAATCAAAAAAATTAAAATCTTTAATAGTGGTTCGATTTTGGTCATTGATACCTCTAAGAATAGGTTTTGTTGAGCACATAAACTGTACCAAAGTTCATTTAAATCACTCAATTATTTCTTAGCTGCTGAGGCCAAATAAAATCCGGTTTTTACTGAAATTCGAGTTATTTCAAAATCAAAAAAATTAAAATCCTTAATAGTGGTCCGATTTTGGTCATTGATACCTCTAAGAATAGGTTTTGTTGAGCACATAAACTGTACCAAAGTTCATTTAAATCACTCAATTATTTCTTAGCTGCTGAGGCCAAATAAAATCCGGTATTTACTGAAATTCGAGTTATTTCAAAATCAAAAAAATTAAAATCTTTAATAGTGGTCCGGTTTTGGTCATTGATAACTCTAAGAATAGGTTTTGTTGAGCACATAAACTGTACCAAAGTTAATTTAAATCACTCAATTATTTCTTAGCTGCTGAGGCCAAATAAATCCGGTATTTACTGAAATTCGAGTTATTTCAAAATCAAAAAAATTAAAATCTTTAATAGTGGTCCGATTTTGGTCATTGATAACTCTAAGAATAGGTTTTGTTGAGCACATAAACTGTACCAAAGTTAATTTAAATCACTCAATTATTTCTTAGGTGCTGAGGCCAAATAAAATCCGGTATTTACTGAAATTCGAGTTATTTCAAAATCAAAAAAATTAAAATCTTTAATAGTGGTCCGATTTTGGTCATTGATACCTCTAAGAATAGGTTTTGTTGAGCACATAAACTGTACCAAAGTTCATTTAAATCACTCAATTATTTCTTAGCTGCTGAGGCCAAATAAAATCCGGTTTTTACTGAAATTCGAGTTATTTCAAAATCAAAAAAATTAAAATCTTTAATAGTGGTCCGATTTTGGTCATTGATACCTCTAAGAATAGGTTTTGTTGAGCACATAAACTGTACCAAAGTTCATTTAAATCACTCAATTATTTCTTAGCTGCTGAGGCCAAATAAAATCCGGTATTTACTGAAATTCGAGTTATTTCAAAATCAAAAAAATTAAAATCCTTAATAGTGGTCCGATTTTGGTCATTGATACCTCTAAGAATAGGTTTTGTTGAGCACATAAACTGTACCAAAGTTAATTTAAATCACTCAATTATTTCTTAGCTGCTGAGGCCAAATAAAATCCGGTGTTTACTGAAATTCGAGTTATTTCAAAATCAAAAAATAATAATCTTTAATAGTGGTCCGATTTTGGTCATTGATACCTCTAAGAATAGGTTTTGTTGAGCACATAAACTGTACCAAAGTTCATTTAAATCACTCAATTATTTCTTAGCTGCTGAGGCCAAATAAAATCCGGTATTTACTGAAATTCGAGTTATTTCAAAATCAAAAAAATTAAAATCTTTAATAGTGGTCCGATTTTGGTCATTGATACCTCTAAGAATAGGTTTTGTTGAGCACATAAACTGTACCAAAGTTCATTTAAATCACTCAATTATTTCTTAGCTGCTGAGGCCAAATAAAATCCGGTATTTACTGAAATTCGAGTTATTTCAAAATCAAAAAAATAAAATCTTTAATAGTGGTCCGATTTTGGTCATTGATACCTCTAAGAATAGGTTTTGTTGAGCACATAAACTGTACCAAAGTTCATTTAAATCACTCAATTATTTCTTAGCTGCTGAGGCCAAATAAAATCCGGTATTTACTGAAATTCGAGTTATTTCAAAATCAAAAAAATTAAAATTTTTAATAGTGGTCCGATTTTGGTCATTGATACCTCTAAGAATAGGTTTTGTTGAGCACATAAACTGTACCAAAGTTAATTTAAATCACTCAATTATTTCTTAGCTGCTGAGGCCAAATAAAATCCGGTTTTTACTGAAATTCGAGTTATTTCAAAATCAAAAAAATTAAAATCTTTAATAGTAGTCCGATTTTGGTCATTGATACCTCTAAGAATAGGTTTTGTTGAGCACATAAACTGTACCAAAGTTCATTTAAATCACTCAATTATTTCTTAGCTGCTGAGGCCAAATAAAATCCGGTGTTTACTGAAATTCGAGTTATTTCAAAATCAAAAAAATTAAAATCATTAATAGTGGTCCGATTTTGGTCATTGATACCTCTAAGAATAGGTTTTGTTGAGCACATAAACTGTATTAAAGTTAATTTAAATCACTCAATTATTTCTTAGCTGCTGAGGCCAAATAAAATCCGGTTTTTACTGAAATTCGAGTTATTTCAAAATCAAAAAAATTAAAATTTTTAATAGTGGTCCGATTTCGGTCATTGATACCTCTAAGAATAGGTTTTGTTGAGCACATAAACTGTACCAAAGTTCATTTAAATCACTCAATTATTTCTTAGCTGCTGAGGCCAAATAAAATCCGGTATTTACTGAAATTCGAGTTATTTCAAAATCAAAAAAATTAAAATCTTTAATAGTGGTCCGATTTTGGTCATTGATACCTCTAAGAATAGGTTTTGTTTAGCACATAAACCGTACCAAAGTTCATTTAAATCACTCAATTATTTCTTAGCTGCTGAGGCCAAATAAAATCCGGTATTTACTGAAATTCGAGTTATTTCAAAATCAAAAAAATTAAAATCTTTAATAGTGGTTCGATTTTGGTCATTGATACCTCTAAGAATAGGTTTTGTTGAGCACATAAACTGTACCAAAGTTCATTTAAATCACTCAATTATTTCTTAGCTGCTGAGGCCAAATAAAATCCGGTTTTTACTGAAATTCGAGTTATTTCAAAATCAAAATAATTAAAATCTTTAATAGTGGTCCGATTTTGGTCATTGATACCTCTAAGAATAGGTTTTGTTGAGCACATAAACTGTACCAAAGTTCATTTAAATCACTCAATTATTTCTTAGCTGCTGAGGCCAAATAAAATCCGGTATTTACTGAAATTCGAGTTATTTCAAAATCAAAAAAAATTAAAATCTTTAATAGTGGTCCGATTTTGGTCATTGATACCTCTAAGAATAGGTTTTGTTGAGCACATAAACTGTACCAAAGTTCATTTAAATCACTCAATTATTTCTTAGCTGCTGAGGCCAAATAAAATCCGGTATTTACTGAAATTCGAGTTATTTCAAAATCAAAAAAATTAAAATCTTTAATAGTGGTCCGATTTTGGTCATTGATACCTCTAAGAATAGGTTTTGTTGAGCACATAAACTGTACCAAAGTTCATTTAAATCACTCAATTATTTCTTAGCTGCTGAGGCCAAATAAAATCCGGTTTTTACTGAAATTCGAGTTATTTCAAAATCAAAAAAATTAAAATCTTTAATAGTGGTCCGATTTTGGTCATAGATACCTCTAAGAATAGGTTTTGTTGAGCACATAAACTGTACCAAAGTTAATTTAAATCACTCAATTATTTCTTAGCTGCTGAGGCCAAATAAAATCCGGTTTTTACTGAAATTCGAGTTATTTCAAAATCAAAAAAATTAAAATCTTTAATAGTGGTCCGATTTTGGTCATTGATACCTCTAAGAATAGGTTTTGTTGAGCACATAAACTGTACCAAAGTTCATTTAAATCACTTAATTATTTCTTAGCTGCTGAGGCCAAATAAAATCCGGTATTTACTGAAATTCGAGTTATTTCAAAATCAAAAAAATTAAAATCTTTAATAGTTGTCCGATTTTGGTCATTGATACCTCTAAGAATAGGTTTTGTTGAGCACATAAACTGTACCAAAGTTCATTTAAATCACTTAATTATTTCTTAGCTGCTGAGGCCAAATAAAATCCGGTATTTACTGAAATTCGAGTTACTTCAAAATCAAAAAAATTAAAATCTTTAATAGTGGTCCGATTTTGGTCATTGATACCTCTAAGAATAGGTTTTGTTGAGCACATAAACTGTACCAAAGTTCATTTAAATCACTTAATTATTTCTTAGCTGCTGAGGCCAAATAAAATCCGGTATTTACTGAAATTCGAGTTATTTCAAAATCAAAAAAATTAAAATCTTTAATAGTGGTCCGATTTTGGTCATTGATACCTCTAAGAATAGGTTTTGTTGAGCACATAAACTGTACCAAAGTTCATTTAAATCACTCAATTATTTCTTAGCTGCTGAGGCCAAATAAAATCCGGTTTTTACTGAAATTCGAGTTATTTCAAAATCAAAAAAATTAAAATCTTTAATAGTGGTCCGATTTTGGTCATTGATACCTCTAAGAATAGGTTTTGTTGAGCACATAAACTGTACCAAAGTTCATTTAAATCACTCAATTATTTCTTAGCTGCTGAGGCCAAATAAAATCCGGTATTTACTGAAATTCGAGTTATTTCAAAATCAAAAAAATTAAAATCTTTAATAGTGGTCCGATTTTGGTCATTGATACCTCTAAGAATAGGTTTTGTTGAGCACATAAACTGTACCAAAGTTCATTTAAATCACTTAATTATTTCTTAGCTGCTGAGGCCAAATAAAATCCGGTTTTTACTGAAATTCGAGTTATTTCAAAATCAAAAAAATTAAAATCTTTAATAGTGGTCCGATTTTGGTCATTGATACCTCTAAGAATAGGTTTTGTTGAGCACATAAACTGTACCAAAGTTCATTTAAATCACTTAATTATTTCTTAGCTGCTGAGGCCAAATAAAATCCGGTTTTTACTGAAATTCGAGTTATTTCAAAATCAAAAAAATTAAAATCTTTAATAGTGGTCCGATTTTGGTCATTGATACCTCTAAGAATAGGTTTTGTTGAGCACATAAACTGTACCAAAGTTAATTTAAATCACTCAATTATTTCTTAGCTGCTGAGGCCAAATAAAATCCGGTTTTTACTGAAATTCGAGTTATTTCAAAATCAAAAAAATTAAAATCTTTAATAGTGGTCCGATTTTGGTCATTGATACCTCTAAGAATAGGTTTTGTTGAGCACATAAACTGTACCAAAGTTCATTTAAATCACTTAATTATTTCTTAGCTGCTGAGGCCAAATAAAATCCGGTATTTACTGAAATTCGAGTTATTTCAAAATCAAAAAAATTAAAATCTTTAATAGTGGTCCGATTTTGGTCATTGATACCTCTAAGAATAGGTTTTGTTGAGCACATAAACTGTACCAAAGTTCATTTAAATCACTTAATTATTTCTTAGCTGCTAAGGCCAAATAAAATCCGGTATTTACTGAAATTCGAGTTATTTCAAAATCAAAAAAATTAAAATCTTTAATAGTGGTCCGATTTTGGTCATTGATACCTCTAAGAATAGGTTTTGTTGAGCACATAAACTGTTCCAAAGTTCATTTAAATCACTTAATTATTTCTTAGCTGCTGAGGCCAAATAAAATCCGGTATTTACTGAAATTCGAGTTATTTTAAAATCAAAAAAATTAAAATCTTTAATAGTGGTCCGATTTTAGTCATTGATACCTCTAAGAATAGGTTTTGTTGAGCACATAAACAGTAACAAAGTTCATTTAAATCACTCAATTATTTCTTAGCTGCTGAGGCCAAATAAAATCCGGTATTTACTGAAATTCGAGTTATTTCAAAATCAAAAAAATAAAATCTTTAATAGTGGTCCGATTTTGGTCATTGATACCTCTAAGAATAGGTTTTGTTGAGCACATAAACTGTACCAAAGTTCATTTAAATCATTCAATTATTTCTTAGCTGCTGAGGCCAAATAAAATCCGGTATTTACTGAAATTCGAGTTATTTCAAAATCAAAAAAATTAAAATCTTTAATAGTAGTCCGATTTTGGTCATTGATACCTCTAAGAATAGGTTTTGTTGAGCACATAAACTGTACCAAAGTTCATTTAAATCACTCAATTATTTCTTAGCTGCTGAGGCCAAATAAAATCCGGTGTTTACTGAAATTCGAGTTATTTCAAAATCAAAAAAATTAAAATCTTTAATAGTGGTCCGATTTTGGTCATTGATACCTCTAAGAATAGGTTTTGTTGAGCACATAAACTGTATTAAAGTTAATTTAAATCACTCAATTATTTCTTAGCTGCTGAGGCCAAATAAAATCCGGTTTTTACTGAAATTCGAGTTATTTCAAAATCAAAAAAATTAAAATTTTTAATAGTGGTCCGATTTCGGTCATTGATACCTCTAAGAATAGGTTTTGTTGAGCACATAAACTGTACCAAAGTTCATTTAAATCACTCAATTATTTCTTAGCTGCTGAGGCCAAATAAAATCCGGTATTTACTGAAATTCGAGTTATTTCAAAATCAAAAAAATTAAAATCTTTAATAGTGGTCCGATTTTGGTCATTGATACCTCTAAGAATAGGTTTTGTTGAGCACATAAACTGTACCAAAGTTCATTTAAATCACTCAATTATTTCTTAGCTGCTGAGGCCAAATAAAATCCGGTATTTACTGAAATTCGAGTTATTTGGCCAAAATCAAAAAAATTAAAATCTTTAATAGTGGTCCGATTTTGGTCATTGATACCTCTAAGAATAGGTTTTGTTGAGCACATAAACTGTACCAAAGTTCATTTAAATCACTCAATTATTTCTTAGCTGCTGAGGCCAAATAAAATCCGGTTTTTACTGAAATTCGAGTTATTTCAAAATCAAAAAAATTAAAATCTTTAATAGTGGTCCGATTTTGGTCATTGATACCTCTAAGAATAGGTTTTGTTGAGCACATAAACTGTACCAAAGTTCATTTAAATCACTCAATTATTTCTTAGCTGCTGAGGCCAAATAAAATCCGGTATTTACTGAAATTCGAGTTATTTCAAAATCAAAAAAATTAAAATCTTTAATAGTGGTCCGATTTTGGTCATTGATACCTCTAAGAATAGGTTTTGTTTAGCACATAAACCGTACCAAAGTTCATTTAAATCACTCAATTATTTCTTAGCTGCTGAGGCCAAATAAAATCCGGTATTTACTGAAATTCGAGTTATTTCAAAATCAAAAAAATTAAAATCTTTAATAGTGGTTCGATTTTGGTCATTGATACCTCTAAGAATAGGTTTTGTTGAGCACATAAACTGTACCAAAGTTCATTTAAATCACTCAATTATTTCTTAGCTGCTGAGGCCAAATAAAATCCGGTTTTTACTGAAATTCGAGTTATTTCAAAATCAAAATAATTAAAATCTTTAATAGTGGTCCGATTTTGGTCATTGATACCTCTAAGAATAGGTTTTGTTGAGCACATAAACTGTACCAAAGTTCATTTAAATCACTCAATTATTTCTTAGCTGCTGAGGCCAAATAAAATCCGGTATTTACTGAAATTCGAGTTATTTCAAAATCAAAAAAAATTAAAATCTTTAATAGTGGTCCGATTTTGGTCATTGATACCTCTAAGAATAGGTTTTGTTGAGCACATAAACTGTACCAAAGTTCATTTAAATCACTCAATTATTTCTTAGCTGCTGAGGCCAAATAAAATCCGGTATTTACTGAAATTCGAGTTATTTCAAAATCAAAAAAATTAAAATCTTTAATAGTGGTCCGATTTTGGTCATTGATACCTCTAAGAATAGGTTTTGTTGAGCACATAAACTGTACCAAAGTTCATTTAAATCACTCAATTATTTCTTAGCTGCTGAGGCCAAATAAAATCCGGTTTTTACTGAAATTCGAGTTATTTCAAAATCAAAAAAATTAAAATCTTTAATAGTGGTCCGATTTTGGTCATAGATACCTCTAAGAATAGGTTTTGTTGAGCACATAAACTGTACCAAAGTTAATTTAAATCACTCAATTATTTCTTAGCTGCTGAGGCCAAATAAAATCCGGTTTTTACTGAAATTCGAGTTATTTCAAAATCAAAAAAATTAAAATCTTTAATAGTGGTCCGATTTTGGTCATTGATACCTCTAAGAATAGGTTTTGTTGAGCACATAAACTGTACCAAAGTTCATTTAAATCACTTAATTATTTCTTAGCTGCTGAGGCCAAATAAAATCCGGTATTTACTGAAATTCGAGTTATTTCAAAATCAAAAAAATTAAAATCTTTAATAGTTGTCCGATTTTGGTCATTGATACCTCTAAGAATAGGTTTTGTTGAGCACATAAACTGTACCAAAGTTCATTTAAATCACTTAATTATTTCTTAGCTGCTGAGGCCAAATAAAATCCGGTATTTACTGAAATTCGAGTTACTTCAAAATCAAAAAAATTAAAATCTTTAATAGTGGTCCGATTTTGGTCATTGATACCTCTAAGAATAGGTTTTGTTGAGCACATAAACTGTACCAAAGTTCATTTAAATCACTTAATTATTTCTTAGCTGCTGAGGCCAAATAAAATCCGGTATTTACTGAAATTCGAGTTATTTCAAAATCAAAAAAATTAAAATCTTTAATAGTGGTCCGATTTTGGTCATTGATACCTCTAAGAATAGGTTTTGTTGAGCACATAAACTGTACCAAAGTTCATTTAAATCACTCAATTATTTCTTAGCTGCTGAGGCCAAATAAAATCCGGTTTTTACTGAAATTCGAGTTATTTCAAAATCAAAAAAATTAAAATCTTTAATAGTGGTCCGATTTTGGTCATTGATACCTCTAAGAATAGGTTTTGTTGAGCACATAAACTGTACCAAAGTTCATTTAAATCACTCAATTATTTCTTAGCTGCTGAGGCCAAATAAAATCCGGTATTTACTGAAATTCGAGTTATTTCAAAATCAAAAAAATTAAAATCTTTAATAGTGGTCCGATTTTGGTCATTGATACCTCTAAGAATAGGTTTTGTTGAGCACATAAACTGTACCAAAGTTCATTTAAATCACTTAATTATTTCTTAGCTGCTGAGGCCAAATAAAATCCGGTTTTTACTGAAATTCGAGTTATTTCAAAATCAAAAAAATTAAAATCTTTAATAGTGGTCCGATTTTGGTCATTGATACCTCTAAGAATAGGTTTTGTTGAGCACATAAACTGTACCAAAGTTCATTTAAATCACTTAATTATTTCTTAGCTGCTGAGGCCAAATAAAATCCGGTTTTTACTGAAATTCGAGTTATTTCAAAATCAAAAAAATTAAAATCTTTAATAGTGGTCCGATTTTGGTCATTGATACCTCTAAGAATAGGTTTTGTTGAGCACATAAACTGTACCAAAGTTAATTTAAATCACTCAATTATTTCTTAGCTGCTGAGGCCAAATAAAATCCGGTTTTTACTGAAATTCGAGTTATTTCAAAATCAAAAAAATTAAAATCTTTAATAGTGGTCCGATTTTGGTCATTGATACCTCTAAGAATAGGTTTTGTTGAGCACATAAACTGTACCAAAGTTCATTTAAATCACTTAATTATTTCTTAGCTGCTGAGGCCAAATAAAATCCGGTATTTACTGAAATTCGAGTTATTTCAAAATCAAAAAAATTAAAATCTTTAATAGTGGTCCGATTTTGGTCATTGATACCTCTAAGAATAGGTTTTGTTGAGCACATAAACTGTACCAAAGTTCATTTAAATCACTTAATTATTTCTTAGCTGCTAAGGCCAAATAAAATCCGGTATTTACTGAAATTCGAGTTATTTCAAAATCAAAAAAATTAAAATCTTTAATAGTGGTCCGATTTTGGTCATTGATACCTCTAAGAATAGGTTTTGTTGAGCACATAAACTGTTCCAAAGTTCATTTAAATCACTTAATTATTTCTTAGCTGCTGAGGCCAAATAAAATCCGGTATTTACTGAAATTCGAGTTATTTTAAAATCAAAAAAATTAAAATCTTTAATAGTGGTCCGATTTTAGTCATTGATACCTCTAAGAATAGGTTTTGTTGAGCACATAAACAGTAACAAAGTTCATTTAAATCACTCAATTATTTCTTAGCTGCTGAGGCCAAATAAAATCCGGTATTTACTGAAATTCGAGTTATTTCAAAATCAAAAAAATAAAATCTTTAATAGTGGTCCGATTTTGGTCATTGATACCTCTAAGAATAGGTTTTGTTGAGCACATAAACTGTACCAAAGTTCATTTAAATCATTCAATTATTTCTTAGCTGCTGAGGCCAAATAAAATCCGGTATTTACTGAAATTCGAGTTATTTCAAAATCAAAAAAATTAAAATTTTTAATAGTGGTCCGATTTTGGTCATTGATACCTCTAAGAATAGGTTTTGTTGAGCACATAAACTGTACCAAAGTTAATTTAAATCACTCAATTATTTCTTAGCTGCTGAGGCCAAATAAAATCCGGTTTTTACTGAAATTCGAGTTATTTCAAAATCAAAAAAATTAAAATCTTTAATAGTAGTCCGATTTTGGTCATTGATACCTCTAAGAATAGGTTTTGTTGAGCACATAAACTGTACCAAAGTTCATTTAAATCACTCAATTATTTCTTAGCTGCTGAGGCCAAATAAAATCCGGTGTTTACTGAAATTCGAGTTATTTCAAAATCAAAAAAATTAAAATCTTTAATAGTGGTCCGATTTTGGTCATTGATACCTCTAAGAATAGGTTTTGTTGAGCACATAAACTGTATTAAAGTTAATTTAAATCACTCAATTATTTCTTAGCTGCTGAGGCCAAATAAAATCCGGTTTTTACTGAAATTCGAGTTATTTCAAAATCAAAAAAATTAAAATTTTTAATAGTGGTCCGATTTCGGTCATTGATACCTCTAAGAATAGGTTTTGTTGAGCACATAAACTGTACCAAAGTTCATTTAAATCACTCAATTATTTCTTAGCTGCTGAGGCCAAATAAAATCCGGTATTTACTGAAATTCGAGTTATTTCAAAATCAAAAAAATTAAAATCTTTAATAGTGGTCCGATTTTGGTCATTGATACCTCTAAGAATAGGTTTTGTTGAGCACATAAACTGTACCAAAGTTCATTTAAATCACTCAATTATTTCTTAGCTGCTGAGGCCAAATAAAATCCGGTATTTACTGAAATTCGAGTTATTTGGCCAAAATCAAAAAAATTAAAATCTTTAATAGTGGTCCGATTTTGGTCATTGATACCTCTAAGAATAGGTTTTGTTGAGCACATAAACTGTACCAAAGTTAATTTAAATCACTCAATTATTTCTTAGCTGCTGAGGCCAAATAAAATCCGGTTTTTACTGAAATTCGAGTTATTTCAAAATCAAAAAAATTAAAATCTTTAATAGTGGTCCGATTTTGGTCATTGATACCTCTAAGAATAGGTTTTGTTGAGCACATAAACTGTACCAAAGTTCATTTAAATCACTTAATTATTTCTTAGCTGCTGAGGCCAAATAAAATCCGGTATTTACTGAAATTCGAGTTATTTCAAAATCAAAAAAATTAAAATCTTTAATAGTGGTCCGATTTTGGTCATTGATACCTCTAAGAATAGGTTTTGTTGAGCACATAAACTGTACCAAAGTTCATTTAAATCACTTAATTATTTCTTAGCTGCTGAGGCCAAATAAAATCCGGTATTTACTGAAATTCGAGTTACTTCAAAATCAAAAAAATTAAAATCTTTAATAGTGGTCCGATTTTGGTCATTGATACCTCTAAGAATAGGTTTTGTTGAGCACATAAACTGTACCAAAGTTCATTTAAATCACTTAATTATTTCTTAGCTGCTGAGGCCAAATAAAATCCGGTATTTACTGAAATTCGAGTTATTTCAAAATCAAAAAAATTAAAATCTTTAATAGTGGTCCGATTTTGGTCATTGATACCTCTAAGAATAGGTTTTGTTGAGCACATAAACTGTACCAAAGTTCATTTAAATCACTCAATTATTTCTTAGCTGCTGAGGCCAAATAAAATCCGGTATTTACTGAAATTCGAGTTATTTCAAAATCAAAAAAATTAAAATCTTTAATAGTGGTCCGATTTTGGTCATTGATACCTCTAAGAATAGGTTTTGTTGAGCACATAAACTGTACCAAAGTTCATTTAAATCACTTAATTATTTCTTAGCTGCTGAGGCCAAATAAAATCCGGTTTTTACTGAAATTCGAGTTATTTCAAAATCAAAAAAATTAAAATCTTTAATAGTGGTCCGATTTTGGTCATTGATACCTCTAAGAATAGGTTTTGTTGAGCACATAAACTGTACCAAAGTTAATTTAAATCACTCAATTATTTCTTAGCTGCTGAGGCCAAATAAAATCCGGTTTTTACTGAAATTCGAGTTATTTCAAAATCAAAAAAATTAAAATCTTTAATAGTGGTCCGATTTTGGTCATTGATACCTCTAAGAATAGGTTTTGTTGAGCACATAAACTGTACCAAAGTTCATTTAAATCACTCAATTATTTCTTAGCTGCTGAGGCCAAATAAAATCCGGTATTTACTGAAATTCGAGTTATTTCAAAATCAAAAAAATTAAAATCTTTAATAGTGGTCCGATTTTGGTCATTGATACCTCTAAGAATAGGTTTTGTTGAGCACATAAACTGTACCAAAGTTCATTTAAATCACTTAATTATTTCTTAGCTGCTAAGGCCAAATAAAATCCGGTATTTACTGAAATTCGAGTTATTTCAAAATCAAAAAAATTAAAATCTTTAATAGTGGTCCGATTTTGGTCATTGATACCTCTAAGAATAGGTTTTGTTGAGCACATAAACTGTTCCAAAGTTCATTTAAATCACTTAATTATTTCTTAGCTGCTGAGGCCAAATAAAATCCGGTATTTACTGAAATTCGAGTTATTTTAAAATCAAAAAAATTAAAATCTTTAATAGTGGTCCGATTTTAGTCATTGATACCTCTAAGAATAGGTTTTGTTGAGCACATAAACAGTAACAAAGTTCATTTAAATCACTCAATTATTTCTTAGCTGCTGAGGCCAAATAAAATCCGGTATTTACTGAAATTCGAGTTATTTCAAAATCAAAAAAATTAAAATCTTTAATAGTGGTCCGATCTTTAAATAAAATCCGGTATTTACTGAAATTCGAGTTATTTCAAAATCAAAAAAATTAAAATCTTTAATAGTGGTCCGATTTTGGTCATTGATACCTCTAAGAATAGGTTTTGTTGAGCACATAAACTGTACCAAAGTTCATTTAAATCACTCAATTATTTCTTAGCTGCTGAGGCCAAATAAAATCCGGTATTTACTGAAATTCGAGTTATTTCAAAATCAAAAAAATAAAATCTTTAATAGTGGTCCGATTTTGGTCATTGATACCTCTAAGAATAGGTTTTGTTGAGCACATAAACTGTACCAAAGTTCATTTAAATCACTCAATTATTTCTTAGCTGCTGAGGCCAAATAAAATCCGGTATTTACTGAAATTCGAGTTATTTCAAAATCAAAAAAATTAAAATCTTTAATAGTGGTCCGATTTTGGTCATTGATACCTCTAAGAATAGGTTTTGTTGAGCACATAAACTGTACCAAAGTTCATTTAAATCACTCAATTATTTCTTAGCTGCTGAGGCCAAATAAAATCCGGTTTTTACTGAAATTCGAGTTATTTCAAAATCAAAAAAATTAAAATCTTTAATAGTGGTCCGATTTTGGTCATTGATACCTCTAAGAATAGGTTTTGTTGAGCACATAAACTGTACCAAAGTTCATTTAAATCACTCAATTATTTCTTAGCTGCTGAGGCCAAATAAAATCCGGTATTTACTGAAATTCGAGTTATTTCAAAATCAAAAAAATTAAAATCTTTAATAGTGGTCCGATTTTGGTCATTGATACCTCTAAGAATAGGTTTTGTTGAGCACATAAACTGTACCAAAGTTCATTTAAATCACTCAATTATTTCTTAGCTGCTGAGGCCAAATAAAATCCGGTATTTACTGAAATTCGAGTTATTTCAAAATCAAAAAAATTAAAATCTTTAATAGTGGTCCGATTTTGGTCATTGATACCTCTAAGAATAGGTTTTGTTGAGCACATAAACTGTACCAAAGTTCATTTAAATCACTCAATTATTTCTTAGCTGCTGAGGCCAAATAAAATCCGGTATTTACTGAAATTCGAGTTATTTCAAAATCAAAAAAATTAAAATCTTTAATAGTGGTCCGATTTTGGTCATTGATAACTCTAAGAATAGGTTTTGTTGAGCACATAAACTGTACCAAAGTTAATTTAAATCACTCAATTATTTCTTAGGTGCTGAGGCCAAATAAAATCCGGTATTTACTGAAATTCGAGTTATTTCAAAATCAAAAAAATTAAAATCTTTAATAGTGGTCCGATTTTGGTCATTGATACCTCTAAGAATAGGTTTTGTTGAGCACATAAACTGTACCAAAGTTCATTTAAATCACTCAATTATTTCTTAGCTGCTGAGGCCAAATAAAATCCGGTTTTTACTGAAATTCGAGTTATTTCAAAATCAAAAAAATTAAAATCCTTAATAGTGGTCCGATTTTGGTCATTGATACCTCTAAGAATAGGTTTTGTTGAGCACATAAACTGTACCAAAGTTCATTTAAATCACTCAATTATTTCTTAGCTGCTGAGGCCAAATAAAATCCGGTATTTACTGAAATTCGAGTTATTTCAAAATCAAAAAAATTAAAATCTTTAATAGTGGTCCGGTTTTGGTCATTGATAACTCTAAGAATAGGTTTTGTTGAGCACATAAACTGTACCAAAGTTAATTTAAATCACTCAATTATTTCTTAGCTGCTGAGGCCAAATAAATCCGGTATTTACTGAAATTCGAGTTATTTCAAAATCAAAAAAATTAAAATCTTTAATAGTGGTCCGATTTTGGTCATTGATAACTCTAAGAATAGGTTTTGTTGAGCACATAAACTGTACCAAAGTTAATTTAAATCACTCAATTATTTCTTAGGTGCTGAGGCCAAATAAAATCCGGTATTTACTGAAATTCGAGTTATTTCAAAATCAAAAAAATTAAAATCTTTAATAGTGGTCCGATTTTGGTCATTGATACCTCTAAGAATAGGTTTTGTTGAGCACATAAACTGTACCAAAGTTCATTTAAATCACTCAATTATTTCTTAGCTGCTGAGGCCAAATAAAATCCGGTTTTTACTGAAATTCGAGTTATTTCAAAATCAAAAAAATTAAAATCTTTAATAGTGGTCCGATTTTGGTCATTGATACCTCTAAGAATAGGTTTTGTTGAGCACATAAACTGTACCAAAGTTCATTTAAATCACTCAATTATTTCTTAGCTGCTGAGGCCAAATAAAATCCGGTATTTACTGAAATTCGAGTTATTTCAAAATCAAAAAAATTAAAATCCTTAATAGTGGTCCGATTTTGGTCATTGATACCTCTAAGAATAGGTTTTGTTGAGCACATAAACTGTACCAAAGTTAATTTAAATCACTCAATTATTTCTTAGCTGCTGAGGCCAAATAAAATCCGGTGTTTACTGAAATTCGAGTTATTTCAAAATCAAAAAAATAATAATCTTTAATAGTGGTCCGATTTTGGTCATTGATACCTCTAAGAATAGGTTTTGTTGAGCACATAAACTGTACCAAAGTTCATTTAAATCACTCAATTATTTCTTAGCTGCTGAGGCCAAATAAAATCCGGTATTTACTGAAATTCGAGTTATTTCAAAATCAAAAAAATTAAAATCTTTAATAGTGGTCCGATTTTGGTCATTGATACCTCTAAGAATAGGTTTTGTTGAGCACATAAACTGTACCAAAGTTCATTTAAATCACTCAATTATTTCTTAGCTGCTGAGGCCAAATAAAATCCGGTATTTACTGAAATTCGAGTTATTTCAAAATCAAAAAAATAAAATCTTTAATAGTGGTCCGATTTTGGTCATTGATACCTCTAAGAATAGGTTTTGTTGAGCACATAAACTGTACCAAAGTTCATTTAAATCACTCAATTATTTCTTAGCTGCTGAGGCCAAATAAAATCCGGTATTTACTGAAATTCGAGTTATTTCAAAATCAAAAAAATTAAAATTTTTAATAGTGGTCCGATTTTGGTCATTGATACCTCTAAGAATAGGTTTTGTTGAGCACATAAACTGTACCAAAGTTAATTTAAATCACTCAATTATTTCTTAGCTGCTGAGGCCAAATAAAATCCGGTTTTTACTGAAATTCGAGTTATTTCAAAATCAAAAAAATTAAAATCTTTAATAGTAGTCCGATTTTGGTCATTGATACCTCTAAGAATAGGTTTTGTTGAGCACATAAACTGTACCAAAGTTCATTTAAATCACTCAATTATTTCTTAGCTGCTGAGGCCAAATAAAATCCGGTGTTTACTGAAATTCGAGTTATTTCAAAATCAAAAAAATTAAAATCATAAATAGTGGTCCGATTTTGGTCATTGATACCTCTAAGAATAGGTTTTGTTGAGCACATAAACTGTATTAAAGTTAATTTAAATCACTCAATTATTTCTTAGCTGCTGAGGCCAAATAAAATCCGGTTTTTACTGAAATTCGAGTTATTTCAAAATCAAAAAAATTAAAATTTTTAATAGTGGTCCGATTTCGGTCATTGATACCTCTAAGAATAGGTTTTGTTGAGCACATAAACTGTACCAAAGTTCATTTAAATCACTCAATTATTTCTTAGCTGCTGAGGCCAAATAAAATCCGGTATTTACTGAAATTCGAGTTATTTCAAAATCAAAAAAATTAAAATCTTTAATAGTGGTCCGATTTTGGTCATTGATACCTCTAAGAATAGGTTTTGTTTAGCACATAAACCGTACCAAAGTTCATTTAAATCACTCAATTATTTCTTAGCTGCTGAGGCCAAATAAAATCCGGTATTTACTGAAATTCGAGTTATTTCAAAATCAAAAAAATTAAAATCTTTAATAGTGGTTCGATTTTGGTCATTGATACCTCTAAGAATAGGTTTTGTTGAGCACATAAACTGTACCAAAGTTCATTTAAATCACTCAATTATTTCTTAGCTGCTGAGGCCAAATAAAATCCGGTTTTTACTGAAATTCGAGTTATTTCAAAATCAAAAAAATTAAAATCTTTAATAGTGGTCCGATTTTGGTCATTGATACCTCTAAGAATAGGTTTTGTTGAGCACATAAACTGTACCAAAGTTCATTTAAATCACTCAATTATTTCTTAGCTGCTGAGGCCAAATAAAATCCGGTATTTACTGAAATTCGAGTTATTTCAAAATCAAAAAAAATTAAAATCTTTAATAGTGGTCCGATTTTGGTCATTGATACCTCTAAGAATAGGTTTTGTTGAGCACATAAACTGTACCAAAGTTCATTTAAATCACTCAATTATTTCTTAGCTGCTGAGGCCAAATAAAATCCGGTATTTACTGAAATTCGAGTTATTTCAAAATCAAAAAAATTAAAATCTTTAATAGTGGTCCGATTTTGGTCATTGATACCTCTAAGAATAGGTTTTGTTGAGCACATAAACTGTACCAAAGTTCATTTAAATCACTCAATTATTTCTTAGCTGCTGAGGCCAAATAAAATCCGGTTTTTACTGAAATTCGAGTTATTTCAAAATCAAAAAAATTAAAATCTTTAATAGTGGTCCGATTTTGGTCATAGATACCTCTAAGAATAGGTTTTGTTGAGCACATAAACTGTACCAAAGTTAATTTAAATCACTCAATTATTTCTTAGCTGCTGAGGCCAAATAAAATCCGGTTTTTACTGAAATTCGAGTTATTTCAAAATCAAAAAAATTAAAATCTTTAATAGTGGTCCGATTTTGGTCATTGATACCTCTAAGAATAGGTTTTGTTGAGCACATAAACTGTACCAAAGTTCATTTAAATCACTTAATTATTTCTTAGCTGCTGAGGCCAAATAAAATCCGGTATTTACTGAAATTCGAGTTATTTCAAAATCAAAAAAATTAAAATCTTTAATAGTGGTCCGATTTTGGTCATTGATACCTCTAAGAATAGGTTTTGTTGAGCACATAAACTGTACCAAAGTTCATTTAAATCACTTAATTATTTCTTAGCTGCTGAGGCCAAATAAAATCCGGTATTTACTGAAATTCGAGTTACTTCAAAATCAAAAAAATTAAAATCTTTAATAGTGGTCCGATTTTGGTCATTGATACCTCTAAGAATAGGTTTTGTTGAGCACATAAACTGTACCAAAGTTCATTTAAATCACTTAATTATTTCTTAGCTGCTGAGGCCAAATAAAATCCGGTATTTACTGAAATTCGAGTTATTTCAAAATCAAAAAAATTAAAATCTTTAATAGTGGTCCGATTTTGGTCATTGATACCTCTAAGAATAGGTTTTGTTGAGCACATAAACTGTACCAAAGTTCATTTAAATCACTCAATTATTTCTTAGCTGCTGAGGCCAAATAAAATCCGGTTTTTACTGAAATTCGAGTTATTTCAAAATCAAAAAAATTAAAATCTTTAATAGTGGTCCGATTTTGGTCATTGATACCTCTAAGAATAGGTTTTGTTGAGCACATAAACTGTACCAAAGTTCATTTAAATCACTCAATTATTTCTTAGCTGCTGAGGCCAAATAAAATCCGGTATTTACTGAAATTCGAGTTATTTCAAAATCAAAAAAATTAAAATCTTTAATAGTGGTCCGATTTTGGTCATTGATACCTCTAAGAATAGGTTTTGTTGAGCACATAAACTGTACCAAAGTTCATTTAAATCACTTAATTATTTCTTAGCTGCTGAGGCCAAATAAAATCCGGTTTTTACTGAAATTCGAGTTATTTCAAAATCAAAAAAATTAAAATCTTTAATAGTGGTCCGATTTTGGTCATTGATACCTCTAAGAATAGGTTTTGTTGAGCACATAAACTGTACCAAAGTTCATTTAAATCACTTAATTATTTCTTAGCTGCTGAGGCCAAATAAAATCCGGTTTTTACTGAAATTCGAGTTATTTCAAAATCAAAAAAATTAAAATCTTTAATAGTGGTCCGATTTTGGTCATTGATACCTCTAAGAATAGGTTTTGTTGAGCACATAAACTGTACCAAAGTTAATTTAAATCACTCAATTATTTCTTAGCTGCTGAGGCCAAATAAAATCCGGTTTTTACTGAAATTCGAGTTATTTCAAAATCAAAAAAATTAAAATCTTTAATAGTGGTCCGATTTTGGTCATTGATACCTCTAAGAATAGGTTTTGTTGAGCACATAAACTGTACCAAAGTTCATTTAAATCACTTAATTATTTCTTAGCTGCTGAGGCCAAATAAAATCCGGTATTTACTGAAATTCGAGTTATTTCAAAATCAAAAAAATTAAAATCTTTAATAGTGGTCCGATTTTGGTCATTGATACCTCTAAGAATAGGTTTTGTTGAGCACATAAACTGTACCAAAGTTCATTTAAATCACTTAATTATTTCTTAGCTGCTAAGGCCAAATAAAATCCGGTATTTACTGAAATTCGAGTTATTTCAAAATCAAAAAAATTAAAATCTTTAATAGTGGTCCGATTTTGGTCATTGATACCTCTAAGAATAGGTTTTGTTGAGCACATAAACTGTTCCAAAGTTCATTTAAATCACTTAATTATTTCTTAGCTGCTGAGGCCAAATAAAATCCGGTATTTACTGAAATTCGAGTTATTTTAAAATCAAAAAAATTAAAATCTTTAATAGTGGTCCGATTTTAGTCATTGATACCTCTAAGAATAGGTTTTGTTGAGCACATAAACAGTAACAAAGTTCATTTAAATCACTCAATTATTTCTTAGCTGCTGAGGCCAAATAAAATCCGGTTTTTACTGAAATTCGAGTTATTTCAAAATCAAAAAAATTAAAATCTTTAATAGTGGTCCGATTTTGGTCATTGATACCTCTAAGAATAGGTTTTGTTGAGCACATAAACCGTACCAAAGTTCATTTAAATCACTCAATTATTTCTTAGCTGCTGAGGCCAAATAAAATCCGGTATTTACTGAAATTCGAGTTATTTCAAAATCAAAAAAATTAAAATCTTTAATAGTGGTTCGATTTTGGTCATTGATACCTCTAAGAATAGGTTTTGTTGAGCACATAAACTGTACCAAAGTTCATTTAAATCACTCAATTATTTCTTAGCTGCTGAGGCCAAATAAAATCCAATTTTTACTGAAATTCGAGTTATTTCAAAATCAAAAAAATTAAAATCTTTAATAGTGGTCCGATTTTGGTCATTGATACCTCTAAGAATAGGTTTTGTTGAGCACATAAACTGTACCAAAGTTCATTTAAATCACTCAATTATTTCTTAGCTGCTGAGGCCAAATAAAATCCGGTATTTACTGAAATTCGAGTTATTTCAAAATCAAAAAAAATTAAAATCTTTAATAGTGGTCCGATTTTGGTCATTGATACCTCTAAGAATAGGTTTTGTTGAGCACATAAACTGTACCAAAGTTCATTTAAATCACTCAATTATTTCTTAGCTGCTGAGGCCAAATAAAATCCGGTATTTACTGAAATTCGAGTTATTTCAAAATCAAAAAAATTAAAATCTTTAATAGTGGTCCGATTTTGGTCATTGATACCTCTAAGAATAGGTTTTGTTGAGCACATAAACTGTACCAAAGTTCATTTAAATCACTCAATTATTTCTTAGCTGCTGAGGCCAAATAAAATCCGGTTTTTACTGAAATTCGAGTTATTTCAAAATCAAAAAAATTAAAATCTTTAATAGTGGTCCGATTTTGGTCATAGATACCTCTAAGAATAGGTTTTGTTGAGCACATAAACTGTACCAAAGTTAATTTAAATCACTCAATTATTTCTTAGCTGCTGAGGCCAAATAAAATCCGGTTTTTACTGAAATTCGAGTTATTTCAAAATCAAAAAAATTAAAATCTTTAATAGTGGTCCGATTTTGGTCGTTGATACCTCTAAGAATAGGTTTTGTTGAGCACATAAACTGTACCAAAGTTCATTTAAATCACTTAATTATTTCTTAGCTGCTGAGGCCAAATAAAATCCGGTATTTACTGAAATTCGAGTTATTTCAAAATCAAAAAAATTAAAATCTTTAATAGTGGTCCGATTTTGGTCATTGATACCTCTAAGAATAGGTTTTGTTGAGCACATAAACTGTACCAAAGTTCATTTAAATCACTTAATTATTTCTTAGCTGCTGAGGCCAAATAAAATCCGGTATTTACTGAAATTCGAGTTACTTCAAAATCAAAAAAATTAAAATCTTTAATAGTGGTCCGATTTTGGTCATTGATACCTCTAAGAATAGGTTTTGTTGAGCACATAAACTGTACCAAAGTTCATTTAAATCACTTAATTATTTCTTAGCTGCTGAGGCCAAATAAAATCCGGTATTTACTGAAATTCGAGTTATTTCAAAATCAAAAAAATTAAAATCTTTAATAGTGGTCCGATTTTGGTCATTGATACCTCTAAGAATAGGTTTTGTTGAGCACATAAACTGTACCAAAGTTCATTTAAATCACTCAATTATTTCTTAGCTGCTGAGGCCAAATAAAATCCGGTTTTTACTGAAATTCGAGTTATTTCAAAATCAAAAAAATTAAAATCTTTAATAGTGGTCCGATTTTGGTCATTGATACCTCTAAGAATAGGTTTTGTTGAGCACATAAACTGTACCAAAGTTCATTTAAATCACTTAATTATTTCTTAGCTGCTGAGGCCAAATAAAATCCGGTATTTACTGAAATTCGAGTTATTTCAAAATCAAAAAAATTAAAATCTTTAATAGTGGTCAGATTTTGGTCATTGATACCTCTAAGAATAGGTTTTGTTGAGCACATAAACTGTACCAAAGTTCATTTAAATCACTTAATTATTTCTTAGCTGCTGAGGCCAAATAAAATCCGGTTTTTACTGAAATTCGAGTTATTTCAAAATCAAAAAAATTAAAATCTTTAATAGTGGTCCGATTTTGGTCATTGATACCTCTAAGAATAGGTTTTGTTGAGCACATAAACTGTACCAAAGTTCATTTAAATCACTTAATTATTTCTTAGCTGCTGAGGCCAAATAAAATCCGGTTTTTACTGAAATTCGAGTTATTTCAAAATCAAAAAAATTAAAATCTTTAATAGTGGTCCGATTTTGGTCATTGATACCTCTAAGAATAGGTTTTGTTGAGCACATAAACTGTACCAAAGTTAATTTAAATCACTCAATTATTTCTTAGCTGCTGAGGCCAAATAAAATCCGGTTTTTACTGAAATTCGAGTTATTTCAAAATCAAAAAAATTAAAATCTTTAATAGTGGTCCGATTTTGGTCATTGATACCTCTAAGAATAGGTTTTGTTGAGCACATAAACTGTACCAAAGTTCATTTAAATCACTTAATTATTTCTTAGCTGCTGAGGCCAAATAAAATCCGGTATTCACTGAAATTCGAGTTATTTCAAAATCAAAAAAATTAAAATCTTTAATAGTGGTCCGATTTTGGTCATTGATACCTCTAAGAATAGGTTTTGTTGAGCACATAAACTGTACCAAAGTTCATTTAAATCACTTAATTATTTCTTAGCTGCTGAGGCCAAATAAAATCCAGTATTTACTGAAATTCGAGTTATTTCAAAATCAAAAAAATTAAAATCTTTAATAGTGGTCCGATTTTGGTCATTGATACCTCTAAGAATAGGTTTTGTTGAGCACATAAACTGTTCCAAAGTTCATTTAAATCACTTAATTATTTCTTAGCTGCTGAGGCCAAATAAAATCCGGTATTTACTGAAATTCGAGTTATTTTAAAATCAAAAAAATTAAAATCTTTAATAGTGGTCCGATTTTAGTCATTGATACCTCTAAGAATAGGTTTTGTTGAGCACATAAACAGTAACAAAGTTCATTTAAATCACTCAATTATTTCTTAGCTGCTGAGGCCAAATAAAATCCGGTTTTTACTGAAATTCGAGTTATTTCAAAATCAAAAAAATTAAAATCTTTAATAGTGGTCCGATTTTGGTCATTGATACCTCTAAGAATAGGTTTTGTTGAGCACATAAACTGTACCAAAGTTCATTTAAATCACTCAATTATTTCTTAGCTGCTGAGGCCAAATAAAATCCGGTTTTTACTGAAATTCGAGTTATTTCAAAATCAAAAAAATTAAAATCTTTAATAGTGGTCCGATTTTGGTCATTGATACCTCTAAGAATAGGTTTTGTTGAGCACATAAACTGTACCAAAGTTCATTTAAATCACTCAATTATTTCTTAGCTGCTGAGGCCAAATAAAATCCGGTATTTACTGAAATTCGAGTTATTTCAAAATCCAAAAAATTAAAATCTTTAATAGTGGTCCGATTTTGGTCATAACTCTAAGAATAGGTTTTGTTGAGCACATAAACTGTACCAAAGTTCATTTAAATCACTCAATTATTTCTTAGCTGCTGAGGCCAAATAAAATCCGGTATTTACTGAAATTCGAGTTATTTCAAAATCAAAAAAATTAAAATCTTTAATAGTGGTCCGATTTTGGTCATTGATACCTCTAAGAATAGGTTTTGTTGAGCACATAAACTGTACCAAAGTTCATTTAAATCACTCAATTATTTCTTAGCTGCTGAGGCCAAATAAAATCCGGTATTTACTGAAATTCGAGTTATTTCAAAATCAAAAAAATTAAAATCTTTAATAGTGGTCCGATTTTGGTCATTAATACCTCTAAGAATAGGTTTTGTTGAGCACATAAACTGTACCAAAGTTCATTTAAATCACTCAATTATTTCTTAGCTGCTGAGGCCAAATAAAATCCGGTATTTACTGAAATTCGAGTTATTTCAAAATCAAAAAAATTAAAATCTTTAATAGTGGTCCGATTTTGGTCATTGATACCTCTAAGAATAGGTTTTGTTGAGCACATAAACTGTACCAAAGTTCATTTAAATCACTCAATTATTTCTTAGCTGCTGAGGCCAAATAAAATCCGGTATTTACTGAAATTCGAGTTATTTCAAAATCAAAAAAATTAAAATCTTTAATAGTGGTCCGATTTTGGTCATTGATACCTCTAAGAATAGGTTTTTTTGAGCACATAAACTGTACCAAAGTTCATTTAAATCACTCAATTATTTCTTAGCTGCTGAGGCCAAATAAAATCCGGTATATACTGAAATTCGAGTTATTTCAAAATCAAAAAAATTAAAATCTTTAATAGTGGTCCGATTTTGGCCATTGATACCTCTAAAAATAGGTTTTGTTGAGCACATAAACTGTATTAAAGTTAATTTAAATCACTCAATTATTTCTTAGCTGCTGAGGCCAAATAAAATCCGGTATTTACTGAAATTCGAGTTATTTCAAAATCAAAAAAATTAAAATCTTTAATAGTGGTCCGATTTTGGTCATTAATACCTCTAAGAATAGGTTTTGTTGAGCACATAAACTGTACCAAAGTTCATTTAAATCACTCAATTATTTCTTAGCTGCTGAGGCCAAATAAAATCCGGTATTTACTGAAATTCGAGTTATTTCAAAATCAAAAAAATTAAAATCTTTAATAGTGGTCCGATTTTGGTCATTGATACCTCTAAGAATAGGTTTTGTTGAGCACATAAACTGTACCAAAGTTCATTTAAATCACTCAATTATTTCTTAGCTGCTGAGGCCAAATAAAATCCGGTTTTTACTGAAATTCGAGTTATTTCAAAATCAAAAAAATTAAAATCTTTAATAGTGGTCCGATTTTGGTCATTGATACCTCTAAGAATAGGTTTTGTTGAGCACATAAACTGTACCAAAGTTCATTTAAATCACTCAATTATTTCTTAGCTGCTGAGGCCAAATAAAATCCGGTATTTACTGAAATTCGAGTTATTTCAAAATCAAAAAAATTAAAATCTTTAATAGTGGTCCGATTTTGGTCATTGATACCTCTAAGAATAGGTTTTGTTGAGCACATAAACTGTACCAAAGTTCATTTAAATCACTTAATTATTTCTTAGCTGCTGAGGCCAAATAAAATCCGGTTTTTACTGAAATTCGAGTTATTTTAAAATCAAAAAAATTAAAATCTTTAATAGTGGTCCGATTTTGGTCATTGATACCTCTAAGAATAGGTTTTTTTGAGCACATTAACTGTACCAAAGTTCATTTAAATCACTCAATTATTTCTTAGCTGCTGAGGCCAAATAAAATCCGGTATATACTGAAATTCGAGTTATTTCAAAATCAAAAAAATTAAAATCTTTAATAGTGGTCCGATTTTGGTCATTGATACCTCTAAGAATAGGTTTTGTTGAGCACATAAACTGTACCAAAGTTAATTTAAATCACTCAATTATTTCTTAGCTGCTGAGGCCAAATAAAATCCGGTTTTTACTGAAATTCGAGTTATTTCAAAATCAAAAAAATTAAAATCTTTAATAGTGGTCCGATTTTGGTCATTGATACCTCTAAGAATAGGTTTTTTTGAGCACATAAACTGTACCAAAGTTCATTTAAATCACTCAATTATTTCTTAGCTGCTGAGGCCAAATAAAATCCGGTATATACTGAAATTCGAGTTATTTCAAAATCAAAAAAATTAAAATCTTTAATAGTGGTCCGATTTTGGCCATTGATACCTCTAAAAATAGGTTTTGTTGAGCACATAAACTGTATTAAAGTTAATTTAAATCACTCAATTATTTCTTAGCTGCTGAGGCCAAATAAAATCCGGTATTTACTGAAATTCGAGTTATTTCAAAATCAAAAAAATTAAAATCTTTAATAGTGGTCCGATTTTGGTCATTGATACCTCTAAGAATAGGTTTTTTTGAGCACATAAACTGTACCAAAGTTCATTTAAATCACTCAATTATTTCTTAGCTGCTGAGGCCAAATAAAATCCGGTATTTACTGAAATTCGAGTTATTTCAAAACCAAAAAAATTAAAATCTTTAATAGTGGTCCGATTTTGGTCATTGATACCTCTAAGAATAGGTTTTGTTGAGCACATAAACTGTACCAAAGTTCATTTAAATCACTCAATTATTTCTTAGCTGCTGAGGCCAAATGAAATCCGGTATTTACTGAAATTCGAGTTATTTCAAAATCAAAAAAATTAAAATCTTTAATAGTGGTCCGATTTTGGTCATTGATACCTCTAAGAATAGGTTTTGTTGAGCACATAAACTGTACCAAAGTTCATTTAAATCATTCAATTATTTCTTAGCTGCTGAGGCCAAATAAAATCCGGTATTTACTGAAATTCGAGTTATTTCAAAATCAAAAAAATTAAAATCTTTAATAGTGGTCCGATTTTGGTCATTGATACCTCTAAGAATAGGTTTTGTTGAGCACATAAACTGAACCAAAGTTCATTTAAATCACTCAATTATTTCTTAGCTGCTGAGGCCAAATAAAATCCGGTTTTTACTGAAATTCGAGTTATTCAAAATCAAAAAAATTAAAATTTTTAATAGTGGTCCGATTTCGGTCATTGATACCTCTAAGAATAGGTTTTGTTGAGCACATTAACTGTACCAAAGTTCATTTAAATCACTCAATTATTTCTTAGCTGCTGAGGCCAAATAAAATCCGGTATTTACTGAAATTCGAGTTATTTCAAAATCAAAAAAATTAAAATCTTTAATAGTGGTCCGATTTTGGTCATTGATACCTCTAAGAATAGGTTTTGTTGAGCACATAAACTGTACCAAAGTTCATTTAAATCACTCAATTATTTCTTAGCTGCTGAGGCCAAATAAAATCCGGTATTTACTGAAATTCGAGTTATTTCAAAATCAAAAAAATTAAAATCTTTAATAGTGGGCCGATTTTGGTCATTGATACCTCTAAGAATAGGTTTTGTTGAGCACATAAACTGTACCAAAGTTCATTTAAATCACTCAATTATTTCTTAGCTGCTGAGGCCAAATAAAATCCGGTATTTACTGAAATTCGAGTTATTTCAAAATCAAAAAAATTAAAATCTTTAATAGTGGTCCGATTTTGGTCATTGATACCTCTAAGAATAGGTTTTGTTGAGCACATAAACTGTACCAAAGTTCATTTAAATCACTCAATTATTTCTTAGCTGCTGAGGCCAAATAAAATCCGGTATTTACTGAAATTCGAGTTATTTCAAAATCAAAAAAATTAAAATCTTTAATAGTGGTCCGATTTTGGCCATTGATACCTCTAAAAATAGGTTTTGTTGAGCACATAAACTGTATTAAAGTTAATTTAAATCACTCAATTATTTCTTAGCTGCTGAGGCCAAATGAAATCCGGTATTTACTGAAATTCGAGTTATTTCAAAATCAAAAAAATTAAAATCTTTAATAGTGGTCCGATTTTGGTCATTGATACCTCTAAGAATAGGTTTTGTTGAGCACATAAACTGTACCAAAGTTCATTTAAATCACTCAATTATTTCTTAGCTGCTGAGGCCAAATAAAATCCGGTATTTACTGAAATTCGAGTTATTTCAAAATCAAAAAAAATAAAATCTTTAAATCTTTAATACTGGTCCGATTTTGGTCATTGATACCTCTAAGAATAGGTTTTGTTGAGCACATAAACTGTACCAAAGTTCATTTAAATCACTCAATTATTTCTTAGCTGCTGAGGCCAAATAAAATCCGGTATTTACTGAAATTCGAGTTATTTCAAAATCAAAAAAATTAAAATCTTTAATAGTGGTCCGATTTTGGTCATTGATACCTCTAAGAATAGGTTTTGTTGAGCACATAAACTGTACCAAAGTTCATTTAAATCACTCAATTATTTCTTAGCTGCTGAGGCCAAATAAAATCCGGTATTTACTGAAATTCGAGTTATTTCAAAATCAAAAAAATTAAAATCTTTAATAGTGGTCCGATTTTGGTCATTGATACCTCTAAGAATAGGTTTTGTTGAGCACATAAACTGTACCAAAGTTCATTTAAATCACTCAATTATTTCTTAGCTGCTGAGGCCAAATAAAATCCGGTATTTACTGAAATTCGAGTTATTTCAAAATCAAAAAAATTAAAATCTTTAATAGTGGTCCGATTTTGGCCATTGATACCTCTAAAAATAGGTTTTGTTGAGCACATAAACTGTATTAAAGTTAATTTAAATCACTCAATTATTTCTTAGCTGCTGAGGCCAAATAAAATCCGGTTTTACTGAAATTCGAGTTATTTCAAAATCAAAAAAATTAAAATCTTTAATAGTGGTCCGATTTTGGTCATTGATACCTCTAAGAATAGGTTTTGTTGAGCACATAAACTGTACCAAAGTTCATTTAAATCACTCAATTATTTCTTAGCTGCTGAGGCCAAATAAAATCCGGTATTTACTGAAATTCGAGTTATTTCAAAATCAAAAAAATTAAAATCTTTAATAGTGGTCCGATTTTGGTCATTGATACCTCTAAGAATAGGTTTTGTTGAGCACATAAACTGTACCAAAGTTCATTTAAATCACTCAATTATTTCTTAGCTGCTGAGGCCAAATAAAATCCGGTATTTACTGAAATTCGAGTTATTTCAAAATCAAAAAAAATAAAATCTTTAAATCTTTAATAGTGGTCCGATTTTGGTCATTGATACCTCTAAGAATAGGTTTTGTTGAGCACATAAACTGTACCAAAGTTCATTTAAATCACTCAATTATTTCTTAGCTGCTGAGGCCAAATAAAATCCGGTATTTACTGAAATTCGAGTTATTTCAAAATCAAAAAAATTAAAATCTTTAATAGTGGTCCGATTTTGGTCATTGATACCTCTAAGAATAGGTTTTGTTGAGCACATAAACTGTACCAAAGTTAATTTAAATCACTCAATTATTTCTTAGCTGCTGAGGCCAAATAAAATCCGGTATTTACTGAAATTCGAGTTATTTCAAAATCAAAAAAATTAAAATCTTTAATAGTGGTCCGATTTTGGTCATTGATACCTCTAAGAATAGGTTTTGTTGAGCACATAAACTGTACCAAAGTTCATTTAAATCACTCAATTATTTCTTAGCTGCTGAGGCCAAATAAAATCCGGTATTTACTGAAATTCGAGTTATTTCAAAATCAAAAAAATTAAAATCTTTAATAGTGGTCCGATTTTGGTCATTGATACCTCTAAGAATAGGTTTTGTTGAGCACATAAACTGTACCAAAGTTCATTTAAATCACTCAATTATTTCTTAGCTGCTGAGGCCAAATAAAATCCGGTATTTACTGAAATTCGAGTTATTTCAAAATCAAAAAAATTAAAATCTTTAATAGTGGTCCGATTTTGGTCATTGATACCTCCAAGAATAGGTTTTGTTGAGCACATAAACTGTACCAAAGTTCATTTAAATCACTCAATTATTTCTTAGCTGCTGAGGCCAAATAAAATCCGGTATTTACTGAAATTCGAGTTATTTCAAAATCAAAAAAATTAAAATCTTTAATAGTGGTCCGATTTTGGCCATTGATACCTCTAAAAATAGGTTTTGTTGAGCACATAAACTGTATTAAAGTTAATTTAAATCACTCAATTATTTCTTAGCTGCTGAGGCCAAATAAAATCCGGTTTTACTGAAATTCGAGTTATTTCAAAATCAAAAAAATTAAAATCTTTAATAGTGGTCCGATTTTGGTCATTGATAGCTCTAAGAATAGGTTTTGTTGAACACATAAACTGTACCAAAGTTCATTTAAATCACTCAATTATTTCTTAGCTGCTGAGGCCAAATAAAATCCGGTATTTACTGAAATTCGAGTTATTTTAAAATCAAAAAAATTAAAATCTTTAATAGTGGTCCGATTTTGGTCATTGATACCTCTAAGAATAGGTTTTGTTGAGCACATAAACTGTACCAAAGTTCATTTAAATCACTCAATTATTTCTTAGCTGCTGAGGCCAAATAAAATCCGGTATTTACTGAAATTCGAGTTATTTCAAAATCAAAAAAAATAAAATCTTTAAATCTTTAATAGTGGTCCGATTTTGGTCATTGATACCTCTAAGAATAGGTTTTGTTGAGCACATAAACTGTACCAAAGTTCATTTAAATCACTCAATTATTTCTTAGCTGCTGAGGCCAAATAAAATCCGGTTTTTACTGAAATTCGAGTTATTTCAAAATCAAAAAAATTAAAATCTTTAATAGTGGTCCGATTTTGGTCATTGATACCTCTAAGAATAGGTTTTGTTGAGCACATAAACTGTACCAAAGTTCATTTAAATCACTCAATTATTTCTTAGCTGCTGAGGCCAAATAAAATCCGGTATTTACTGAAATTCGAGTTATTTCAAAATCAAAAAAATTAAAATCTTTAATAGTGGTCCGATTTTGGTCATTGATACCTCTAAGAATAGGTTTTGTTGAGCACATAAACTGTACCAAAGTTCATTTAAATCACTCAATTATTTCTTAGCTGCTGAGGCCAAATAAAATCCGGTATTTACTGAAATTCGAGTTATTTCAAAATCAAAAAAAATAAAATCTTTAAATCTTTAATAGTGGTCCGATTTTGGTCATTGATACCTCTAAGAATAGGTTTTGTTGAGCACATAAACTGTACCAAAGTTCATTTAAATCACTCAATTATTTCTTAGCTGCTGAGGCCAAATAAAATCCGGTATTTACTGAAATTCGAGTTATTTCAAAATCAAAAAAATTAAAATCTTTAATAGTGGTCCGATTTTGGTCATTGATACCTCTAAGAATAGGTTTTGTTGAGCACATAAACTGTACCAAAGTTAATTTAAATCACTCAATTATTTCTTAGCTGCTGAGGCCAAATAAAATCCGGTATTTACTGAAATTCGAGTTATTTCAAAATCAAAAAAATTAAAATCTTTAATAGTGGTCCGATTTTGGTCATTGATACCTCTAAGAATAGGTTTTGTTGAGCACATAAACTGTACCAAAGTTCATTTAAATCACTCAATTATTTCTTAGCTGCTGAGGCCAAATAAAATCCGGTATTTACTGAAATTCGAGTTATTTCAAAATCAAAAAAAATAAAATCTTTAAATCTTTAATAGTGGTCCGATTTTGGTCATTGATACCTCTAAGAATAGGTTTTGTTGAGCACATAAACTGTACCAAAGTTCATTTAAATCACTCAATTATTTCTTAGCTGCTGAGGCCAAATAAAATCCGGTATTTACTGAAATTCGAGTTATTTCAAAATCAAAAAAATTAAAATCTTTAATAGTGGTCCGATTTTGGTCATTGATACCTCTAAGAATAGGTTTTGTTGAGCACATAAACTGTACCAAAGTTCATTTAAATCACTCAATTATTTCTTAGCTGCTGAGGCCAAATAAAATCCGGTATTTACTGAAATTCGAGTTATTTCAAAATCAAAAAAATTAAAATCTTTAATAGTGGTCCGATTTTGGTCATTGATACCTCTAAGAATAGGTTTTGTTGAGCACATAAACTGTACCAAAGTTCATTTAAATCACTCAATTATTTCTTAGCTGCTGAGGCCAAATAAAATCCGGTATTTACTGAAATTCGAGTTATTTCAAAATCAAAAAAATTAAAATCTTTAATAGTGGTCCGATTTTGGCCATTGATACCTCTAAAAATAGGTTTTGTTGAGCACATAAACTGTATTAAAGTTAATTTAAATCACTCAATTATTTCTTAGCTGCTGAGGCCAAATAAAATCCAGTTTTACTGAAATTCGAGTTATTTCAAAATCAAAAAAATTAAAATCTTTAATAGTGGTCCGATTTTGGTCATTGATACCTCTAAGAATAGGTTTTGTTGAACACATAAACTGTACCAAAGTTCATTTAAATCACTCAATTATTTCTTAGCTGCTGAGGCCAAATAAAATCCGGTATTTACTGAAATTCGAGTTATTTTAAAATCAAAAAAATTAAAATCTTTAATAGTGGTCCGATTTTAGTCATTGATACCTCTAAGAATAGGTTTTGTTGAGCACATAAACAGTAACAAAGTTCATTTAAATCACTCAATTATTTCTTAGCTGCTGAGGCCAAATAAAATCCGGTTTTTACTGAAATTCGAGTTATTTCAAAATCAAAAAAATTAAAATCTTTAATAGTGGTCCGATTTTGGTCATTGATACCTCTAAGAATAGGTTTTGTTGAGCACATAAACTGTACCAAAGTTCATTTAAATCACTCAATTATTTCTTAGCTGCTGAGGCCAAATAAAATCCGGTATTTACTGAAATTCGAGTTATTTCAAAATCAAAAAAATTAAAATCTTTAATAGTGGTCCGATTTTGGTCATTGATACCTCTAAGAATAGGTTTTGTTGAGCACATAAACTGTACCAAAGTTCATTTAAATCACTCAATTATTTCTTAGCTGCTGAGGCCAAATAAAATCCGGTATTTACTGAAATTCGAGTTATTTCAAAATCAAAAAAAAATAAAATCTTTAATAGTGGTCCGATTTTGGTCATTGATACCTCTAAAAATAGGTTTTGTTGAGCACATAAACTGTACCAAAGTTAATTTAAATCACTCAATTATTTCTTAGCTGCTGAGGCCAAATAAAATCCTGTTTTTACTTGAAATTCGAGTTATTTCAAAATCAAAAAAATTAAAATCTTTAATAGTGGTCCGATTTTGGTCATTGATACCTCTAAGAATAGGTTTTGTTGAGCACATAAACTGTACCAAAGTTCATTTAAATCACTCAATTATTTCTTAGCTGCTGAGGCCAAATAAAATCCGGTGTTTACTGAAATTCGAGTTATTTCAAAATCAAAAAAATTAAAATCTTTAATAGTGGTCCGATTTTGGTCATTAAAACCTCTAAGAATAGGTTTTTTTGAGCACATAAACTGTACCAAAGTTCATTTAAATCACTCAATTATTTCTTAGCTGCTGAGGCCAAATAAAATCCTGTTTTTACTGAAATTCGAGTTATTTCAAAATCAAAAAAATTAAAATCTTTAATAGTGGTCCGATTTTGGTCATTGATACCTCTAAGAATAGGTTTTGTTGAGCACATAAACTGTACCGAGGCCAAATAAAATCCGGTATTTACTGAAATTCGAGTTATTTCAAAATCAAAAAAATTAAAATCTTTAATAGTGGTCCGATTTTGGTCATTGATACCTCTAAGAATAGGTTTTGTTGAGCACATAAACTGTACCAAAGTTCATTTAAATCACTCAATTATTTCTTAGCTGCTGAGGCCAAATAAAATCCGGTATTTACTGAAATTCGAGTTATTTCAAAATCAAAAAAAATAAAATCTTTAAATCTTTAATAGTGGTCCGATTTTGGTCATTGATACCTCTAAGAATAGGTTTTGTTGAGCACATAAACTGTACCAAAGTTCATTTAAATCACTCAATTATTTCTTAGCTGCTGAGGCCAAATAAAATCCGGTATTTACTGAAATTCGAGTTATTTCAAAATCAAAAAAATTAAAATCTTTAATAGTGGTCCGATTTTGGTCATTGATACCTCTAAGAATAGGTTTTGTTGAGCACATAAACTGTACCAAAGTTAATTTAAATCACTCAATTATTTCTTAGCTGCTGAGGCCAAATAAAATCCGGTATTTACTGAAATTCGAGTTATTTCAAAATCAAAAAAATTAAAATCTTTAATAGTGGTCCGATTTTGGTCATTGATACCTCTAAGAATAGGTTTTGTTGAGCACATAAACTGTACCAAAGTTCATTTAAATCACTCAATTATTTCTTAGCTGCTGAGGCCAAATAAAATCCGGTATTTACTGAAATTCGAGTTATTTCAAAATCAAAAAAATTAAAATCTTTAATAGTGGTCCGATTTTGGTCATTGATACCTCTAAGAATAGGTTTTGTTGAGCACATAAACTGTACCAAAGTTCATTTAAATCACTCAATTATTTCTTAGCTGCTGAGGCCAAATAAAATCCGGTATTTACTGAAATTCGAGTTATTTCAAAATCAAAAAAATTAAAATCTTTAATAGTGGTCCGATTTTGGCCATTGATACCTCTAAAAATAGGTTTTGTTGAGCACATAAACTGTATTAAAGTTAATTTAAATCACTCAATTATTTCTTAGCTGCTGAGGCCAAATAAAATCCAGTTTTACTGAAATTCGAGTTATTTCAAAATCAAAAAAATTAAAATCTTTAATAGTGGTCCGATTTTGGTCATTGATACCTCTAAGAATAGGTTTTGTTGAACACATAAACTGTACCAAAGTTCATTTAAATCACTCAATTATTTCTTAGCTGCTGAGGCCAAATAAAATCCGGTATTTACTGAAATTCGAGTTATTTTAAAATCAAAAAAATTAAAATCTTTAATAGTGGTCCGATTTTAGTCATTGATACCTCTAAGAATAGGTTTTGTTGAGCACATAAACAGTAACAAAGTTCATTTAAATCAATCAATTATTTCTTAGCTGCTGAGGCCAAATAAAATCCGGTTTTTACTGAAATTCGAGTTATTTCAAAATCAAAAAAATTAAAATCTTTAATAGTGGTCCGATTTTGGTCATTGATACCTCTAAGAATAGGTTTTGTTGAGCACATAAACTGTACCAAAGTTCATTTAAATCACTCAATTATTTCTTAGCTGCTGAGGCCAAATAAAATCCGGTATTTACTGAAATTCGAGTTATTTCAAAATCAAAAAAATTAAAATCTTTAATAGTGGTCCGATTTTGGTCATTGATACCTCTAAGAATAGGTTTTGTTGAGCACATAAACTGTACCAAAGTTCATTTAAATCACTCAATTATTTCTTAGCTGCTGAGGCCAAATAAAATCCGGTATTTACTGAAATTCGAGTTATTTCAAAATCAAAAAAAAATAAAATCTTTAATAGTGGTCCGATTTTGGTCATTGATACCTCTAAAAATAGGTTTTGTTGAGCACATAAACTGTACCAAAGTTAATTTAAATCACTCAATTATTTCTTAGCTGCTGAGGCCAAATAAAATCCTGTTTTTACTTGAAATTCGAGTTATTTCAAAACCAAAAAAATTAAAATCTTTAATAGTGGTCCGATTTTGGTCATTGATACCTCTAAGAATAGGTTTTGTTGAGCACATAAACTGTACCAAAGTTCATTTAAATCACTCAATTATTTCTTAGCTGCTGAGGCCAAATAAAATCCGGTGTTTACTGAAATTCGAGTTATTTCAAAATCAAAAAAATTAAAATCTTTAATAGTGGTCCGATTTTGGTCATTAAAACCTCTAAGAATAGGTTTTTTTGAGCACATAAACTGTACCAAAGTTCATTTAAATCACTCAATTATTTCTTAGCTGCTGAGGCCAAATAAAATCCTGTTTTTACTGAAATTCGAGTTATTTCAAAATCAAAAAAATTAAAATCTTTAATAGTGGTCCGATTTTGGTCATTGATACCTCTAAGAATAGGTTTTGTTGAGCACATAAACTGTACCGAGGCCAAATAAAATCCGGTATTTACTGAAATTCGAGTTATTTCAAAATCAAAAAAATTAAAATCTTTAATAGTGGTCCGATTTTGGTCATTGATACCTCTAAGAATAGGTTTTGTTGAACACATAAACTGTACCAAAGTTCATTTAAATCACTCAATTATTTCTTAGCTGCTGAGGCCAAATAAAATCCGGTATTTACTGAAATTCGAGTTATTTTAAAATCAAAAAAATTAAAATCTTTAATAGTGGTCCGATTTTAGTCATTGATACCTCTAAGAATAGGTTTTGTTGAGCACATAAACAGTAACAAAGTTCATTTAAATCACTCAATTATTTCTTAGCTGCTGAGGCCAAATAAAATCCGGTTTTTACTGAAATTCGAGTTATTTCAAAATCAAAAAAATTAAAATCTTTAATAGTGGTCCGATTTTGGTCATTGATACCTCTAAGAATAGGTTTTGTTGAGCACATAAACTGTACCAAAGTTCATTTAAATCACTCAATTATTTCTTAGCTGCTGAGGCCAAATAAAATCCGGTATTTACTGAAATTCGAGTTATTTCAAAATCAAAAAAATTAAAATCTTTAATAGTGGTCCGATTTTGGTCATTGATACCTCTAAGAATAGGTTTTGTTGAGCACATAAACTGTACCAAAGTTCATTTAAATCACTCAATTATTTCTTAGCTGCTGAGGCCAAATAAAATCCGGTATTTACTGAAATTCGAGTTATTTTAAAATCAAAAAAATTAAAATCTTTAATAGTGGTCCGATTTTAGTCATTGATACCTCTAAGAATAGGTTTTGTTGAGCACATAAACAGTAACAAAGTTCATTTAAATCACTCAATTATTTCTTAGCTGCTGAGGCCAAATAAAATCCGGTTTTTACTGAAATTCGAGTTATTTCAAAATCAAAAAAATTAAAATCTTTAATAGTGGTCCGATTTTGGTCATTGATACCTCTAAGAATAGGTTTTGTTGAGCACATAAACTGTACCAAAGTTCATTTAAATCACTCAATTATTTCTTAGCTGCTGAGGCCAAATAAAATCCGGTATTTACTGAAATTCGAGTTATTTCAAAATCAAAAAAATTAAAATCTTTAATAGTGGTCCGATTTTGGTCATTGATACCTCTAAGAATAGGTTTTGTTGAGCACATAAACTGTACCAAAGTTCATTTAAATCACTCAATTATTTCTTAGCTGCTGAGGCCAAATAAAATCCGGTATTTACTGAAATTCGAGTTATTTCAAAATCAAAAAAATTAAAATCTTTAATAGTGGTCCGATTTTGGTCATTGATACCTCTAAGAATAGGTTTTGTTGAGCACATAAGCTGTACCAAAGTTCATTTAAATCACTCAATTATTTCTTAGCTGCTGAGGCCAAATAAAATCCGGTATTTACTGAAATTCGAGTTATTTCAAAATCAAAAAAATTAAAATCTTTAATAGTGGTCCGATTTTGGTCATTGATACCTCTAAGAATAGGTTTTGTTGAGCACATAAACTGTACCAAAGTTCATTTAAATCACTCAATTATTTCTTAGCTGCTGAGGCCAAATAAAATCCGGTATTTACTGAAATTCGAGTTATTTCAAAATCAAAAAAATTAAAATCTTTAATAGTGGTCCGATTTTGGTCATTGATACCTCTAAGAATAGGTTTTGTTGAGCACATAAACTGTACCAAAGTTCATTTAAATCACTCAATTATTTCTTAGCTGCTGAGGCCAAATAAAATCCGGTATTTACTGAAATTCGAGTTATTTCAAAATCAAAAAAATTAAAATCTTTAATAGTGGTCCGATTTTGGTCATTGATACCTCTAAGAATAGGTTTTGTTGAGCACATAAACTGTACCAAAGTTCATTTAAATCACTCAATTATTTCTTAGCTGCTGAGGCCAAATAAAATCCGGTTTTTACTGAAATTCGAGTTATTTCAAAATCAAAAAAATTAAAATCTTTAATAGTGGTCCGATTTTGGTCATTGATACCTCTAAGAATAGGTTTTTTTGAGCACATAAACTGTACCAAAGTTCATTTAAATCACTCAATTATTTCTTAGCTGCTGAGGCCAAATAAAATCCGGTATTTACTGAAATTCGAGTTATTTCAAAATCAAAAAAATTAAAATCTTTAATAGTGGTCCGATTTTGGCCATTGATACCTCTAAAAATAGGTTTTGTTGAGCACATAAACTGTACCAAAGTTCATTTAAATCACTCAATTATTTCTTAGCTGCTGAGGCCAAATAAAATCCGGTATTTACTGAAATTCGAGTTATTTCAAAATCAAAAAAATTAAAATCTTTAATAGTGGTCCGATTTTGGTCATTGATACCTCTAAGAATAGGTTTTGTTGAGCACATAAACTGTACCAAAGTTCATTTAAATCACTCAATTATTTCTTAGCTGCTGAGGCCAAATAAAATCCGGTATTTACTGAAATTCGAGTTATTTTAAAATCAAAAAAATTAAAATCTTTAATAGTGGTCCGATTTTAGTCATTGATACCTCTAAGAATAGGTTTTGTTGAGCACATAAACAGTAACAAAGTTCATTTAAATCACTCAATTATTTCTTAGCTGCTGAGGCCAAATAAAATCCGGTTTTTACTGAAATTCGAGTTATTTCAAAATCAAAAAAATTAAAATCTTTAATAGTGGTCCGATTTTGGTCATTGATACCTCCAAGAATAGGTTTTGTTGAACACATAAACTGTACCAAAGTTCATTTAAATCACTCAATTATTTCTTAGCTGCTGAGGCCAAATAAAATCCGGTTTTTACTGAAATTCGAGTTATTTCAAAATCAAAAAAATTAAAATCTTTAATAGTGGTCCGATTTTGGTCATTGATACCTCCAAGAATAGGTTTTGTTGAACACATAAACTGTACCAAAGTTCATTTAAATCACTCAATTATTTCTTAGCTGCTGAGGCCAAATAAAATCCGGTATTTACTGAAATTCGAGTTATTTTAAAATCAAAAAAATTAAAATCTTTAATAGTGGTCCGATTTTAGTCATTGATACCTCTAAGAATAGGTTTTGTTGAGCACATAAACTGTACCGAGGCCAAATAAAATCCGGTATTTACTGAAATTCGAGTTATTTCAAAATCAAAAAAATTAAAATCTTTAATAGTGGTCCGATTTTAGTCATTGATACCTCCAAGAATAGGTTTTGTTGAACACATAAACTGTACCAAAGTTCATTTAAATCACTCAATTATTTCTTAGCTGCTGAGGCCAAATAAAATCCGGTTTTTACTGAAATTCGAGTTATTTCAAAATCAAAAAAATTAAAATCTTTAATAGTGGTCCGATTTTGGTCATTGATACCTCCAAGAATAGGTTTTGTTGAACACATAAACTGTACCAAAGTTCATTTAAATCACTCAATTATTTCTTAGCTGCTGAGGCCAAATAAAATCCGGTTTTTACTGAAATTCGAGTTATTTCAAAATCAAAAAAATTAAAATCTTTAATAGTGGTCCGATTTTGGTCATTGATACCTCCAAGAATAGGTTTTGTTGAACACATAAACTGTACCAAAGTTCATTTAAATCACTCAATTATTTCTTAGCTGCTGAGGCCAAATAAAATCCGGTATTTACTGAAATTCGAGTTATTTCAAAATCAAAAAAATTAAAATCTTTAATAGTGGTCCGATTTTGGTCATTGATACCTCTAAGAATAGGTTTTGTTGAGCACATAAACTGTACCGAGGCCAAATAAAATCCAGTATTTACTGAAATTCGAGTTATTTCAAAATCAAAAAAATTAAAATCTTTAATAGTGGTCCGATTTTGGTCATTGATACCTCTAAGAATAGGTTTTGTTGAACACATAAACTGTACCAAAGTTCATTTAAATCACTCAATTATTTCTTAGCTGCTGAGGCCAAATAAAATCCGGTATTTACTGAAATTCGAGTTATTTTAAAATCAAAAAAATTAAAATCTTTAATAGTGGTCCGATTTTAGTCATTGATACCTCTAAGAATAGGTTTTGTTGAGCACATAAACAGTAACAAAGTTCATTTAAATCACTCAATTATTTCTTAGCTGCTGAGGCCAAATAAAATCCGGTTTTTACTGAAATTCGAGTTATTTCAAAATCAAAAAAATTAAAATCTTTAATAGTGGTCCGATTTTGGTCATTGATACCTCCAAGAATAGGTTTTGTTGAACACATAAACTGTACCAAAGTTCATTTAAATCACTCAATTATTTCTTAGCTGCTGAGGCCAAATAAAATCCGGTATTTACTGAAATTCGAGTTATTTTAAAATCAAAAAAATTAAAATCTTTAATAGTGGTCCGATTTTAGTCATTGATACCTCTAAGAATAGGTTTTGTTGAGCACATAAACAGTAACAAAGTTCATTTAAATCACTCAATTATTTCTTAGCTGCTGAGGCCAAATAAAATCCGGTTTTTACTGAAATTCGAGTTATTTCAAAATCAAAAAAATTAAAATCTTTAATAGTGGTCCGATTTTGGTCATTGATACCTCCAAGAATAGGTTTTGTTGAACACATAAACTGTACCAAAGTTCATTTAAATCACTCAATTATTTCTTAGCTGCTGAGGCCAAATAAAATCCGGTATTTACTGAAATTCGAGTTATTTTAAAATCAAAAAAATTAAAATCTTTAATAGTGGTCCGATTTTAGTCATTGATACCTCTAAGAATAGGTTTTGTTGAGCACATAAACAGTAACAAAGTTCATTTAAATCACTCAATTATTTCTTAGCTGCTGAGGCCAAATAAAATCCGGTTTTTACTGAAATTCGAGTTATTTCAAAATCAAAAAAATTAAAATCTTTAATAGTGGTCCGATTTCGGTCATTGATACCTCTAAGAATAGGTTTTGTTGAGCACATAAACTGTACCAAAGTTCATTTAAATCACTCAATTATTTCTTAGCTGCTGAGGCCAAATAAAATCCGGTATTTACTGAAATTCGAGTTATTTCAAAATCAAAAAAATTAAAATCTTTAATAGTGGTCCGATTTTGGTCATTGATACCTCTAAGAATAGGTTTTGTGAGCACATAAACTGTACCAAAGTTCATTTAAATCACTCAATTATTTCTTAGCTGCTGAGGCCAAATAAAATCCGGTATTTACTGAAATTCGAGTTATTTCAAAATCAAAAAAATTAAAATCTTTAATAGTGGTCCGATTTTGGTCATTGATACCTCTAAGAATAGGTTTTGTTGAGCACATAAACTGTACCAAAGTTCATTTAAATCACTCAATTATTTCTTAGCTGCTGAGGCCAAATAAAATCCGGTTTTTACTGAAATTCGAGTTATTTCAAAATCAAAAAAATTAAAATCTTTAATAGTGGTCCGATTTTGGTCATTGATACCTCTAAGAATAGGTTTTGTTGAGCACATAAACTGTACCAAAGTTCATTTAAATCACTCAATTATTTCTTAGCTGCTGAGGCCAAATAAAATCCGGTATTTACTGAAATTCGAGTTATTTCAAAATCAAAAAAATTAAAATCTTTAATAGTGGTTCGATTTTGGTCATTGATACCTCTAAGAATAGGTTTTGTTGAGCACATAAACTGTACCAAAGTTCATTTAAATCACTCAATTATTTCTTAGCTGCTGAGGCCAAATAAAATCCGGTATTTACTGAAATTCGAGTTATTTCAAAATCAAAAAAATAATAATCTTTAATAGTGGTCCGATTTTGGTCATTGATACCTCTAAGAATAGGTTTTGTTGAGCACATAAACTGTATTAAAGTTAATTTAAATCACTCAATTATTTCTTAGCTGCTGAGGCCAAATAAAATCCGGTTTTTACTGAAATTCGAGTTATTTCAAAATCAAAAAAATTAAAATCTGTGTACTTAAAATAGTGGTCCGATTTTGGTCATTGATACCTCTAAGAATAGGTTTTGTTGAGCACATAAACTGTACCAAAGTTCATTTAAATCACTCAATTATTTCTTAGCTGCTGCGGCCAAATAAAATCCGGTATTTACTGAAATTCGAGTTATTTCAAAATCAAAAAAATTAAAATCTTTAATAGTGGTCCGATTTTGGTCATTGATACCTCTAAGAATAGGTTTTGTTGAGCACATAAACTGTACCAAAGTTCATTTAAATCACTCAATTATTTCTTAGCTGCTGAGGCCAAATAAAATCCGGTTTTTACTGAAATTCGAGTTATTTCAAAATCAAAAAAATTAAAATCTTTAATAATGGTCCGATTTTGGTCATTGATACCTCTAAGAATAGGTTTTGTTGAGCACATAAACTGTACCAAAGTTCATTTAAATCACTCAATTATTTCTTAGCTGCTGAGGCCAAATAAAATCCGGTATTTACTGAAATTCGAGTTATTTCAAAATCAAAAAAATTAAAATCTTTAATAGTGGTCCGATTTTGGTCATTGATACCTCTAAGAATAGGTTTTGTTGAGCACATAAACTGTACCAAAGTTCATTTAAATCACTCAATTATTTCTTAGGTGCTGAGGCCAAATAAAATCCGGTATTTACTGAAATTCGAGTTATTTCAAAATCAAAAAAATTAAAATCTTTAATAGTGGTCCGATTTTGGTCATTGATACCTCTAAGAATAGGTTTTGTTGAGCACATAAACTGTACCAAAGTTCATTTAAATCACTCAATTATTTCTTAGCTGCTGAGGCAAAATAAAATCCGGTTTTTACTGAAATTCGAGTTATTTCAAAATCAAAAAAATTAAAATCTTTAATAGTGGTCCGATTTTGGTCATTGATACCTCTAAGAATAGGTTTTGTTGAGCACATAAACTGTACCAAAGTTCATTTAAATCACTCAATTATTTCTTAGCTGCTGAGGCCAAATAAAATCCGGTTTTTACTGAAATTCGAGTTATTTCAAAATCAAAAAAATTAAAATCTTTAATAGTGGTCCGATTTTGGTCATTGATACCTCTAAGAATAGGTTTTGTTGAGCACATAAACTGTACCAAAGTTTATTTAAATCACTTAATTATTTCTTAGCTGCTGAGGCCAAATAAAATCCGGTATTTACTGAAATTCGAGTTATTTCAAAATCAAAAAAATTAAAATCTTTAATAGTGGTCCGATTTTGGTCATTGATACCTCTAAGAATAGGTTTTGTTGAGCACATAAACTGTACCAAAGTTCATTTAAATCACTCAATTATTTCTTAGCTGCTGAGGCCAAATAAAATCCGGTATTTACTGAAATTCGAGTTATTTCAAAATCAAAAAAATTAAAATCTTTAATAGTGGTCCGATTTTGGTCATTGATACCTCTAAGAATAGGTTTTGTTGAGCACATAAACTGTACCAAAGTTCATTTAAATCACTCAATTATTTCTTAGCTGCTGAGGCCAAATAAAATCCGGTATTTACTGAAATTCGAGTTATTTCAAAATCAAAAAAATTAAAATCTTTAATAGTGGTCCGATTTTGGTCATTGATACCCCTAAGAATAGGTTTTGTTGAGCACATAAACTGTACCAAAGTTCATTTAAATCACTCAATTATTTCTTAGCTGCTGAGGCCAAATAAAATCCGGTATTTACTGAAATTCGAGTTATTTCAAAATCAAAAAAATTAAAATCTTTAATAGTGGTCCGATTTTGGTCATTGATACCTCTAAGAATAGGTTTTGTTGAGCACATAAACTGTACCAAAGTTCATTTAAATCACTTAATTATTTCTTAGCTGCTGAGGCCAAATAAAATCCGGTTTTTACTGAAATTCGAGTTATTTCAAAATCAAAAAAATTAAAATCTTTAATAGTGGTCCGATTTTGGTCATTGATACCTCTAAGAATAGGTTTTTTTGAGCACATAAACTGTACCAAAGTTCATTTAAATCACTCAATTATTTCTTAGCTGCTGAGGCCAAATAAAATCCGGTATTTACTGAAATTCGAGTTATTTCAAAATCAAAAAAATTAAAATCTTTAATAGTGGTCCGATTTTGGCCATTGATACCTCTAAAAATAGGTTTTGTTGAGCACATAAACTGTATTAAAGTTAATTTAAATCACTCAATTATTTCTTAGCTGCTGAGGCCAAATAAAATCCGGTTTTACTGAAATTCGAGTTATTTCAAAATCAAAAAAATTAAAATCTTTAATAGTGGTCCGATTTTGGTCATTGATACCTCTAAGAATAGGTTTTGTTGAACACATAAACTGTACCAAAGTTCATTTAAATCACTCAATTATTTCTTAGCTGCTGAGGCCAAATAAAATCCGGTATTTACTGAAATTCGAGTTATTTTAAAATCAAAAAAATTAAAATCTTTAATAGTGGTCCGATTTTAGTCATTGATACCTCTAAGAATAGGTTTTGTTGAGCACATAAACTGTACCAAAGTTCATTTAAATCACTCAATTATTTCTTAGGTGCTGAGGCCAAATAAAATCCGGTATTTACTGAAATTCGAGTTATTTCAAAATCAAAAAAATTAAAATCTTTAATAGTGGTCCGATTTTGGTCATTGATACCTCTAAGAATAGGTTTTGTTGAGCACATAAACTGTACCAAAGTTCATTTAAATCACTCAATTATTTCTTAGCTGCTGAGGCCAAATAAAATCCGGTTTTTACTGAAATTCGAGTTATTTCAAAATCAAAAAAATTAAAATCTTTAATAGTGGTCCGATTTTGGTCATTGATACCTCTAAGAATAGGTTTTGTTGAGCACATAAACTGTACCAAAGTTCATTTAAATCACTCAATTATTTCTTAGCTGCTGAGGCCAAATAAAATCCGGTTTTTACTGAAATTCGAGTTATTTCAAAATCAAAAAAATTAAAATCTTTAATAGTGGTCCGATTTTGGTCATTGATACCTCTAAGAATAGGTTTTGTTGAGCACATAAACTGTACCAAAGTTTATTTAAATCACTTAATTATTTCTTAGCTGCTGAGGCCAAATAAAATCCGGTATTTACTGAAATTCGAGTTATTTCAAAATCAAAAAAATTAAAATCTTTAATAGTGGTCTGATTTTGGTCATTGATACCTCTAAGAATAGGTTTTATTGAGCACATAAACTGTACCAAAGTTCATTTAAATCACTCAATTATTTCTTAGCTGCTGAGGCCAAATAAAATCCGGTTTTTACTGAAATTCGAGTTATTTCAAAATCAAAAAAATTAAAATCTTTAATAGTGGTCCGATTTTGGTCATTGATACCTCTAAGAATAGGTTTTGTTGAACACATAAACTGTACCAAAGTTCATTTAAATCACTCAATTATTTCTTAGCTGCTGAGGCCAAATAAAATCCGGTATTTACTGAAATTCGAGTTATTTCAAAATCAAAAAAATTAAAATCTTTAATAGTGGTCCGATTTTGGTCATTGATACCTCTAAGAATAGGTTTTGTTGAACACATAAACTGTACCAAAGTTCATTTAAATCACTCAATTATTTCTTAGCTGCTGAGGCCAAATAAAATCCGGTATTTACTGAAATTCGAGTTATTTTAAAATCAAAAAAATTAAAATCTTTAATAGTGGTCCGATTTTGGTCATTGATACCTCTAAGAATAGGTTTTGTTGAGCACATAAACAGTAACAAAGTTCATTTAAATCACTCAATTATTTCTTAGCTGCTGAGGCCAAATAAAATCCGGTTTTTACTGAAATTCGAGTTATTTCAAAATCAAAAAAATTAAAATCTTTAATAGTGGTCCGATTTTGGTCATTGATACCTCTAAGAATAGGTTTTGTTGAGCACATAAACTGTACCAAAGTTCATTTAAATCACTCAATTATTTCTTAGCTGCTGAGGCCAAATAAAATCCGGTATTTACTGAAATTCGAGTTATTTCAAAATCAAAAAAATTAAAATCTTTAATAGTGGTCCGATTTTGGTCATTGATACCTCTAAGAATAGGTTTTGTTGAGCACATAAACTGTACCAAAGTTAATTTAAATCACTCAATTATTTCTTAGCTGCTGAGGCCAAATAAAATCCGGTATTTACTGAAATTCGAGTTATTTCAAAATCAAAAAAATTAAAATCTTTAATAGTGGTCCGATTTTGGTCATTGATACCTCTAAGAATAGGTTTTGTTGAGCACATAAACTGTACCAAAGTTCATTTAAATCACTCAATTATTTCTTAGCTGCTGAGGCCAAATAAAATCCGGTATTTACTGAAATTCGAGTTATTTCAAATTCAAAAAAATTAAAATCTTTAATAGTGGTCCGATTTTGGTCATTGATACCTCTAAGAATAGGTTTTGTTGAGCACATAAACTGTACCAAAGTTCATTTAAATCACTCAATTATTTCTTAGGTGCTGAGGCCAAATAAAATCCGGTATTTACTGAAATTCGAGTTATTTCAAAATCAAAAAAATTAAAATCTTTAATAGTGGTCCGATTTTGGTCATTGATACCTCTAAGAATAGGTTTTGTTGAGCACATAAACTGTACCAAAGTTCATTTAAATCACTCAATTATTTCTTAGCTGCTGAGGCCAAATAAAATCCGGTTTTTACTGAAATTCGAGTTATTTCAAAATCAAAAAAATTAAAATCTTTAATAGTGGTCCGATTTTGGTCATTGATACCTCTAAGAATAGGTTTTGTTGAGCACATAAACTGTATTAAAGTTAATTTAAATCACTCAATTATTTCTTAGCTGCTGAGGCCAAATAAAATCCGGTTTTACTGAAATTCGAGTTATTTCAAAATCAAAAAAATTAAAATCTTTAATAGTGGTCCGATTTTGGTCATTGATACCTCTAAAAATAGGTTTTGTTGAACACATAAACTGTACCAAAGTTCATTTAAATCACTCAATTATTTCTTAGCTGCTGAGGCCAAATAAAATCCGGTATTTACTGAAATTCGAGTTATTTTAAAATCAAAAAAATTAAAATCTTTAATAGTGGTCCGATTTTAGTCATTGATATCTCTAAGAATAGGTTTTGTTGAGCACATAAACAGTAACAAAGTTCATTTAAATCACTCAATTATTTCTTAGCTGCTGAGGCCAAATAAAATCCGGTTTTTACTGAAATTCGAGTTATTTCAAAATCAAAAAAATTAAAATCTTTAATAGTGGTCCGATTTTGGTCATTGATACCTCTAAGAATAGGTTTTGTTGAGCACATAAACTGTACCAAAGTTCATTTAAATCACTCAATTATTTCTTAGCTGCTGAGGCCAAATAAAATCCGGTATTTACTGAAATTCGAGTTATTTCAAAATCAAAAAAAAATAAAATCTTTAATAGTGGTCCGATTTTGGTCATTGATACCTCTAAAAATAGGTTTTGTTGAGCACATAAACTGTACCAAAGTTAATTTAAATCACTCAATTATTTCTTAGCTGCTGAGGCCAAATAAAATCCTGTTTTTACTTGAAATTCGAGTTATTTCAAAATCAAAAAAATTAAAATCTTTAATAGTGGTCCGATTTTGGTCATTGATACCTCTAAGAATAGGTTTTGTTGAGCACATAAACTGTACCAAAGTTCATTTAAATCACTCAATTATTTCTTAGCTGCTGAGGCCAAATAAAATCCGGTGTTTACTGAAATTCGAGTTATTTCAAAATCAAAAAAATTAAAATCTTTAATAGTGGTCCGATTTTGGTCATTAAAACCTCTAAGAATAGGTTTTTTTGAGCACATAAACTGTACCAAAGTTCATTTAAATCACTCAATTATTTCTTAGCTGCTGAGGCCAAATAAAATCCTGTTTTTACTGAAATTCGAGTTATTTCAAAATCAAAAAAATTAAAATCTTTAATAGTGGTCCGATTTTGGTCATTGATACCTCTAAGAATAGGTTTTGTTGAGCACATAAACTGTACCGAGGCCAAATAAAATCCGGTATTTACTGAAATACGAGTTATTTCAAAATCAAAAAAATTAAAATCTTTAATAGTGGTCCGATTTTGGTCATTGATACCTCTAAGAATAGGTTTTATTGAGCACATAAACTGTACCAAAGTTCATTTAAATCACTCAATTATTTCTTAGGTGCTGAGGCCAAATAAAATCCGGTATTTACTGAAATTCGAGTTATTTCAAAATCAAAAAAATTAAAATCTTTAATAGTGGTCCGATTTTGGTCATTGATACCTCTAAGAATAGGTTTTGTTGAGCACATAAACTGTACCAAAGTTCATTTAAATCACTCAATTATTTCTTAGCTGCTGAGGCCAAATAAAATCCGGTTTTTACTGAAATTCGAGTTATTTCAAAATCAAAAAAATTAAAATCTTTAATAGTGGTCGGATTTTGGTCATTGATACCTCTAAGAATAGGTTTTGTTGAGCACATAAACTGTACCAAAGTTCATTTAAATCACTCAATTATTTCTTAGCTGCTGAGGCCAAATAAAATCCGGTTTTTACTGAAATTCGAGTTATTTCAAAATCAAAAAAGTTAAAATCTTTAATAGTGGTCCGATTTTGGTCATTGATACCTCTAAGAATAGGTTTTGTTGAGCACATAAACTGTACCAAAGTTTATTTAAATCACTTAAGTATTTCTTAGCTGCTGAGGCCAATAAAATCCGGTATTTACTGAAATTCGAGTTATTTCAAAATCAAAAAAATTAAAATCTTTAATAGTGGTCCGATTTTGGTCATTGATACCTCTAAGAATAGGTTTTGTTGAGCACATAAACTGTACCAAAGTTCATTTAAATCACTCAATTATTTCTTAGCTGCTGAGGCCAAATAAAATCCGGTATTTACTGAAATTCGAGTTATTTCAAAATCAAAAAAATTAAAATCTTTAATAGTAGTCCGATTTTGGTCATTGATACCTCTAAGAATAGGTTTTGTTGAGCACATAAACTGTACCAAAGTTCATTTAAATCACTCAATTATTTCTTAGCTGCTGAGGCCAAATAAAATCCGGTATTTACTGAAATTCGAGTTATTTCAAAATCAAAAAAATTAAAATCTTTAATAGTGGTCCGATTTTGGTCATTGATACCTCTAAGAATAGGTTTTGTTGAGCACATAAACTGTACCAAAGTTCATTTAAATCACTCAATTATTTCTTAGCTGCTGAGGCCAAATAAAATCCGGTATTTACTGAAATTCGAGTTATTTCAAAATCAAAAAAATTAAAATCTTTAATAGTGGTCCGATTTTGGTCATTGATACCTCTAAGAATAGGTTTTGTTGAGCACATAAACTGTACCAAAGTTCATTTAAATCACTTAATTATTTCTTAGCTGCTGAGGCCAAATAAAATCCGGTTTTTACTGAAATTCGAGTTATTTCAAAATCAAAAAAATTAAAATCTTTAATAGTGGTCCGATTTTGGTCATTGATACCTCTAAGAATAGGTTTTGTTGAGCACATAAACTGTACCAAAGTTCATTTAAATCACTTAATTATTTCTTAGCTGCTGAGGCCAAATAAAATCCGGTTTTTACTGAAATTCGAGTTATTTCAAAATCAAAAAAATTAAAATCTTTAATAGTGGTCGGATTTTGGTCATTGATACCTCTAAGAATAGGTTTTGTTGAGCACATAAACTGTACCAAAGTTCATTTAAATCACTCAATTATTTCTTAGCTGCTGAGGCCAAATAAAATCCGGTTTTTACTGAAATTCGAGTTATTTCAAAATCAAAAAAATTAAAATCTTTAATAGTGGTCCGATTTTGGTCATTGATACCTCTAAGAATAGGTTTTGTTGAGCACATAAACTGTACCAAAGTTCATTTAAATCACTCAATTATTTCTTAGCTGCTGAGGCCAAATAAAATCCGGTATTTACTGAAATTCGAGTTATTTCAAAATCAAAAAAATTAAAATCTTTAATAGTGGTCCGATTTTGGTCATTGATACCTCTAAGAATAGGTTTTGTTGAGCACATAAACTGTACCAAAGTTCATTTAAATCACTCAATTATTTCTTAGCTGCTGAGGCCAAATAAAATCCGGTATTTACTGAAATTCGAGTTATTTCAAAATCAAAAAAATTAAAATCTTTAATAGTGGTCCGATTTTGGTCATTGATACCTCTAAGAATAGGTTTTGTTGAGCACATAAACTGTACCAAAGTTCATTTAAATCACTCAATTATTTCTTAGCTGCTGAGGCCAAATAAAATCCGGTATTTACTGAAATTCGAGTTATTTCAAAATCAAAAAAATTAAAATCTTTAATAGTGGTCCGATTTTGGCCATTGATACCTCTAAAAATAGGTTTTGTTGAGCACATAAACTGTATTAAAGTTAATTTAAATCACTCAATTATTTCTTAGCTGCTGAGGCCAAATAAAATCCGGTTTTACTGAAATTCGAGTTATTTCAAAATCAAAAAAATTAAAATCTTTAATAGTGGTCCGATTTTGGTCATTGATACCTCTAAGAATAGGTTTTGTTGAACACATAAACTGTACCAAAGTTCATTTAAATCACTCAATTATTTCTTAGCTGCTGAGGCCAAATAAAATCCGGTATTTACTGAAATTCGAGTTATTTCAAAATCAAAAAAATTAAAATCTTTAATAGTGGTCCGATTTTGGCCATTGATACCTCTAAAAATAGGTTTTGTTGAGCACATAAACTGTATTAAAGTTCATTTAAATCACTCAATTATTTCTTAGCTGCTGAGGCCAAATAAAATCCGGTTTTACTGAAATTCGAGTTATTTCAAAATCAAAAAAATTAAAATCTTTAATAGTGGTCCGATTTTGGTCATTGATACCTCTAAGAATAGGTTTTGTTGAGCACATAAACTGTACCAAAGTTCATTTAAATCACTCAATTATTTCTTAGCTGCTGAGGCCAAATAAAATCCGGTATTTACTGAAATTCGAGTTATTTTAAAATCAAAAAAATTAAAATCTTTAATAGTGGTCCGATTTTAGTCATTGATACCTCTAAGAATAGGTTTTGTTGAGCACATAAACAGTAACAAAGTTCATTTAAATCACTCAATTATTTCTTAGCTGCTGAGGCCAAATAAAATCCGGTTTTTACTGAAATTCGAGTTATTTTAAAATCAAAAAAATTAAAATCTTTAATAGTGGTCCGATTTTAGTCATTGATACCTCTAAGAATAGGTTTTGTTGAGCACATAAACAGTAACAAAGTTCATTTAAATCACTCAATTATTTCTTAGCTGCTGAGGCCAAATAAAATCCGGTTTTTACTGAAATTCGAGTTATTTCAAAATCAAAAAAATTAAAATCTTTAATAGTGGTCCGATTTTGGTCATTGATACCTCTAAGAATAGGTTTTGTTGAGCACATAAACTGTACCAAAGTTCATTTAAATCACTCAATTATTTCTTAGCTGCTGAGGCCAAATAAAATCCGGTATTTACTTAAATTCGAGTTATTTCAAAATCAAAAAAATTAAAATCTTTAATAGTGGTCCGATTTTGGTCATTGATACCTCTAAGAATAGGTTTTGTTGAGCACATAAACTGTACCAAAGTTCATTTAAATCACTCAATTATTTCTTAGCTGCTGAGGCCAAATAAAATCCGGTATTTACTGAAATTCGAGTTATTTCAAAATCAAAAAAAAATAAAATCTTTAATAGTGGTCCGATTTTGGTCATTGATACCTCTAAAAATAGGTTTTGTTGAGCACATAAACTGTACCAAAGTTAATTTAAATCACTCAATTATTTCTTAGCTGCTGAGGCCAAATAAAATCCTGTTTTTACTTGAAATTCGAGTTATTTCAAAATCAAAAAAATTAAAATCTTTAATAGTGGTCCGATTTTGGTCATTGATACCTCTAAGAATAGGTTTTGTTGAGCACATAAACTGTACCAAAGTTCATTTAAATCACTCAATTATTTCTTAGCTGCTGAGGCCAAATAAAATCCGGTGTTTACTGAAATTCGAGTTATTTCAAAATCAAAAAAATTAAAATCTTTAATAGTGGTCCGATTTTGGTCATTAAAACCTCTAAGAATAGGTTTTTTTGAGGACATAAACTGTACCAAAGTTCATTTAAATCACTCAATTATTTCTTAGCTGCTGAGGCCAAATAAAATCCTGTTTTTACTGAAATTCGAGTTATTTCAAAATCAAAAAAATTAAAATCTTTAATAGTGGTCCGATTTTGGTCATTGATACCTCTAAGAATAGGTTTTGTTGAGCACATAAACTGTACCAAAGTTCATTTAAATCACTCAATTATTTCTTAGCTGCTGAGGCCAAATAAAATCCGGTTTTTACTGAAATTCGAGTTATTTCAAAATCAAAAAAATTAAAATCTTTAATAGTGGTCCGATTTTGGTCATTGATACCTCTAAGAATAGGTTTTGTTGAGCACATAAACTGTACCAAAGTTCATTTAAATCACTCAATTATTTCTTAGCTGCTGAGGCCAAATAAAATCCGGTATTTACTGAAATTCGAGTTATTTCAAAATCAAAAAAATTAAAATCTTTAATAGTGGTCCGATTTTGGTCATTGATACCTCTAAGAATAGGTTTTGTTGAGCACATAAACTGTACCAAAGTTCATTTAAATCACTCAATTATTTCTTAGCTGCTGAGGCCAAATAAAATCCGGTTTTTACTGAAATTCGAGTTATTTCAAAATCAAAAAAATTAAAATCTTTAATAGTGGTCCGATTTTGGTCATTGATACCTCTAAGAATAGGTTTTGTTGAGCACATAAACTGTACCAAAGTTCATTTAAATCACTCAATTATTTCTTAGCTGCTGAGGCCAAATAAAATCCGGTTTTTACTGAAATTCGAGTTATTTCAAAATCAAAAAAATTAAAATCTTTAATAGTGGTCCGATTTTGGTCATTGATACCTCTAAGAATAGGTTTTGTTGAGCACATAAACTGTACCAAAGTTAATTTAAATCACTCAATTATTTCTTAGCTGCTGAGGCCAAATAAAATCCTGTTTTTACTTGAAATTCGAGTTATTTCAAAATCAAAAAAATTAAAATCTTTAATAGTGGTCCGATTTTGGTCATTGATACCTCTAAGAATAGGTTTTGTTGAGCACATAAACTGTACCAAAGTTCATTTAAATCACTCAATTATTTCTTAGCTGCTGAGGCCAAATAAAATCCTGTTTTTACTGAAATTCGAGTTATTTCAAAATCAAAAAAATTAAAATCTTTAATAGTGGTCCGATTTTGGTCATTGATACCTCTAAGAATAGGTTTTGTTGAGCACATAAACTGTACCAAAGTTCATTTAAATCACTCAATTATTTCTTAGCTGCTGAGGCCAAATAAAATCCGTTTTTTACTGAAATTCGAGTTATTTCAAAATCAAAAAAATTAAAATCTTTAATAGTGGTCCGATTTTGGTCATTGATACCTCTAAGAATAGGTTTTGTTGAGCACATAAACTGTACGAAAGTTCATTTAAATCACTCAATTATTTCTTAGCTGCTGAGGCCAAATAAAATCCGGTATTTACTGAAATTCGAGTTATTTCAAAATCAAAAAAATTAAAATCTTTAATAGTGGTCCGATTTTGGTCATTGATACCTCTAAGAATAGGTTTTGTTAAGCACATAAACTGTACCAAATTTCATTTAAATCACTCAATTATTTCTTAGCTGCTGAGGCCAAATAAAATCCGGTTTTTACTGAAATTCGAGTTATTTCAAAATCAAAAAAATTAAAATCTTTAATAGTGGTCCGATTTTGGTCATTGATACCTCTAAGAATAGGTTTTGTTGAGCACATAAACTGTACCAAAGTTCATTTAAATCACTCAATTATTTCTTAGCTGCTGAGGCCAAATAAAATCCGGTTTTTACTGAAATTCGAGTTATTTCAAAATCAAAAAAATTAAAATCTTTAATAGTGGTCCGATTTTGGTCATTGATACCTCTAAGAATAGGTTTTGTTGAGCACATAAACTGTACCAAAGTTTATTTAAATCACTTAATTATTTCTTAGCTGCTGAGGCCAAATAAAATCCGGTATTTACTGAAATTCGAGTTATTTCAAAATCAAAAAAATTAAAATCTTTAATAGTGGTCCGATTTTGGTCATTGATACCTCTAAGAATAGGTTTTGTTGAGCACATAAACTGTACCAAAGTTCATTTAAATCACTCAATTATTTCTTAGCTGCTGAGGCCAAATAAAATCCGGTATTTACTGAAATTCGAGTTATTTCAAAATCAAAAAAATTAAAATCTTTAATAGTGGTCCGATTTTGGTCATTGATACCTCTAAGAATAGGTTTTGTTGAGCACATAAACTGTACCAAAGTTAATTTAAATCACTCAATTATTTCTTAGCTGCTGAGGCCAAATAAAATCCGGTATTTACTGAAATTCGAGTTATTTCAAAATCAAAAAAATTAAAATCTTTAATAGTGGTCCGATTTTGGTCATTGATACCTCTAAGAATAGGTTTTGTTGAGCACATAAACTGTACGAAAGTTCATTTAAATCACTTAATTATTTCTTAGCTGCTGAGGCCAAATAAAATCCGGTTTTTACTGAAATTCGAGTTATTTCAAAATCAAAAAAATTAAAATCTTTAATAGTGGTCCGATTTTGGTCATTGATACCTCTAAGAATAGGTTTTTTTGAGCACATAAACTGTACCAAAGTTCATTTAAATCACTCAATTATTTCTTAGCTGCTGAGGCCAAATAAAATCCGGTTTTTACTGAAATTCGAGTTATTTCAAAATCAAAAAAATTAAAATCTTTAATAGTGGTCCGATTTTGGTCATTGACACCTCTAAGAATAGGTTTTGTTGAGCACATAAACTGTACCAAAGTTCATTTAAATCACTCAATTATTTCTTAGCTGCTGAGGCCAAATAAAATCCGGTTTTTACTGAAATTCGAGTTATTTCAAAATCAAAAAAATTAAAATCTTTAATAGTGGTCCGATTTTGGTCATTGATACCTCTAAGAATAGGTTTTGTTGAGCACATAAACTGTACCAAAGTTTATTTAAATCACTTAATTATTTCTTAGCTGCTGAGGCCAAATAAAATCCGGTATTTACTGAAATTCGAGTTATTTCAAAATCAAAAAAATTAAAATCTTTAATAGTGGTCCGATTTTGGTCATTGATACCTCTAAGAATAGGTTTTGTTGAGCACATAAACTGTACCAAAGTTCATTTAAATCACTCAATTATTTCTTAGCTGCTGAGGCCAAATAAAATCCGGTATTTACTGAAATTCGAGTTATTTCAAAATCAAAAAAATTAAAATCTTTAATAGTGGTCCGATTTTGGTCATTGATACCTCTAAGAATAGGTTTTGTTGAGCACATAAACTGTACCAAAGTTCATTTAAATCACTCAATTATTTCTTAGCTGCTGAGGCCAAATAAAATCCGGTATTTACTGAAATTCGAGTTATTTCAAAATCAAAAAAATTAAAATCTTTAATAGTGGTCCGATTTTGGTCATTGATACCTCTAAGAATAGGTTTTGTTGAGCACATAAACTGTACCAAAGTTCATTTAAATCACTTAATTATTTCTTAGCTGCTGAGGCCAAATAAAATCCGGTTTTTACTGAAATTCGAGTTATTTCAAAATCAAAAAAATTAAAATCTTTAATAGTGGTCCGATTTTGGTCATTGATACCTCTAAGAGTAGGTTTTTTTGAGCACATAAACTGTACCAAAGTTCATTTAAATCACTCAATTATTTCTTAGCTGCTGAGGCCAAATAAAATCCGGTATTTACTGAAATTCGAGTTATTTCAAAATCAAAAAAATTAAAATCTTTAATAGTGGTCCGATTTTGGCCATTGATACCTCTAAAAATAGGTTTTGTTGAGCACATAAACTGTATTAAAGTTAATTTAAATCACTCAATTATTTCTTAGCTGCTGAGGCCAAATAAAATCCGGTTTTACTGAAATTCGAGTTATTTCAAAATCAAAAAAATTAAAATCTTTAATAGTGGTCCGATTTTGGTCATTGATACCTCTAAGAATAGGTTTTGTTGAGCACATAAACTGTACCAAAGTTCATTTAAATCACTCAATTATTTCTTAGCTGCTGAGGCCAAATAAAATCCGGTATTTACTGAAATTCGAGTTATTTCAAAATCAAAAAAATTAAAATCTTTAATAGTGGTCCGATTTTGGTCATTGATACCTCTAAGAATAGGTTTTGTTGAGCACATAAACTGTACCAAAGTTCATTTAAATCACTCAATTATTTCTTAGCTGCTGAGGCCAAATAAAATCCGGTTTTTACTGAAATTCGAGTTATTTCAAAATCAAAAAAATTAAAATCTTTAATAGTGGTCCGATTTTGGTCATTGATACCTCTAAGAATAGGTTTTGTTGAGCACATAAACTGTACCAAAGTTCATTTAAATCACTCAATTATTTCTTAGCTGCTGAGGCCAAATAAAATCCGGTTTTTACTGAAATTCGAGTTATTTCAAAATCAAAAAAATAATAATCTTTAATAGTGGTCCGATTTTGGTCATTGATACCTCTAAGAATAGGTTTTGTTGAGCACATAAACTGTACCAAAGTTCATTTAAATCACTCAATTATTTCTTAGCTGCTGAGGCCAAATAAAATCCGGTATTTACTGAAATTCGAGTTATTTCAAAATCAAAAAAATTAAAATCTTTAATAGTGGTCCGATTTTGGTCATTGATACCTCTAAGAATAGGTTTTGTTGAGCACATAAACTGTACCAAAGTTCATTTAAATCACTCAATTATTTCTTAGCTGCTGAGGCCAAATAAAATCCGGTTTTTACTGATTCGAGTTATTTCAAAATCAAAAAAATTAAAATCTTTAATAGTGGTCCTATTTTGGTCATTGATACCTCTAAGAATAGGTTTTGTTGAGCACATAAACTGTACCAAAGTTCATTTAAATCACTCAATTATTTCTTAGCTGCTGAGGCCAAATAAAATCCGGTATTTACTGAAATTCGAGTTATTTAAAAATCAAAAAAATTAAAATCTTTAATAGTGGTCCGATTTTGGTCATTGATACCTCTAAGAATAGGTTTTTTTGAGCACATAAACTGTACCAAAGTTCATTTAAATCACTCAATTATTTCTTAGCTGCTGAGGCCAAATAAAATCCGGTATTTACTGAAATTCGAGTTATTTCAAAATCAAAAAAATTAAAATCTTTAATAGTGGTCCGATTTTGGCCATTGATACCTCTAAAAATAGGTTTTGTTGAGCACATAAACTGTATTAAAGTTAATTTAAATCACTCAATTATTTCTTAGCTGCTGAGGCCAAATAAAATCCGGTTTTACTGAAATTCGAGTTATTTCAAAATCAAAAAAATTAAAATCTTTAATAGTGGTCCGATTTTGGTCATTGATACCTCTAAAAATAGGTTTTGTTGAACACATAAACTGTACCAAAGTTCATTTAAATCACTCAATTATTTCTTAGCTGCTGAGGCCAAATAAAATCCGGTATTTACTGAAATTCGAGTTATTTTAAAATCAAAAAAATTAAAATCTTTAATAGTGGTCCGATTTTAGTCATTGATACCTCTAAGAATAGGTTTTGTTGAGCACATAAACAGTAACAAAGTTCATTTAAATCACTCAATTATTTCTTAGCTGCTGAGGCCAAATAAAATCCGGTTTTTACTGAAATTCGAGTTATTTCAAAATCAAAAAAATTAAAATCTTTAATAGTGGTCCGATTTTGGTCATTGATACCTCTAAGAATAGGTTTTGTTGAGCACATAAACTGTACCAAAGTTCATTTAAATCACTCAATTATTTCTTAGCTGCTGAGGCCAAATAAAATCCGGTATTTACTGAAATTCGAGTTATTTCAAAATAAAAAAAAAATAAAATCTTTAATAGTGGTCCGATTTTGGTCATTGATACCTCTAAAAATAGGTTTTGTTGAGCACATAAACTGTACCAAAGTTAATTTAAATCACTCAATTATTTCTTAGCTGCTGAGGCCAAATAAAATCCTGTTTTTACTTGAAATTCGAGTTATTTCAAAATCAAAAAAATTAAAATCTTTAATAGTGGTCCGATTTTGGTCATTGATACCTCTAAGAATAGGTTTTGTTGAGCACATAAACTGTACCAAAGTTCATTTAAATCACTCAATTATTTCTTAGCTGCTGAGGCCAAATAAAATCCGGTGTTTACTGAAATTCGAGTTATTTCAAAATCAAAAAAATTAAAATCTTTAATAGTGGTCCGATTTTGGTCATTAAAACCTCTAAGAATAGGTTTTTTTGAGCACATAAACTGTACCAAAGTTCATTTAAATCACTCAATTATTTCTTAGCTGCTGAGGCCAAATAAAATCCTGTTTTTACTGAAATTCGAGTTATTTCAAAATCAAAAAAATTAAAATCTTTAATAGTGGTCCGATTTTGGTCATTGATACCTCTAAGAATAGGTTTTGTTGAGCACATAAACTGTACCGAGGCCAAATAAAATCCGGTATTTACTGAAATTCGAGTTATTTCAAAATCAAAAAAATTAAAATCTTTAATAGTGGTCCGATTTTGGTCATTGATACCTCTAAGAATAGGTTTTATTGAGCACATAAACTGTACCAAAGTTCATTTAAATCACTCAATTATTTCTTAGGTGCTGAGGCCAAATAAAATCCGGTATTTACTGAAATTCGAGTTATTTCAAAATCAAAAAAATTAAAATCTTTAATAGTGGTCCGATTTTGGTCATTGATACCTCTAAGAATAGGTTTTGTTGAGCACATAAACTGTACCAAAGTTCATTTAAATCACTCAATTATTTCTTAGCTGCTGAGGCCAAATAAAATCCGGTTTTTACTGAAATTCGAGTTATTTCAAAATCAAAAAAATTAAAATCTTTAATAGTGGTCCGATTTTGGTCATTGATACCTCTAAGAATAGGTTTTGTTGAGCACATAAACTGTACCAAAGTTCATTTAAATCACTCAATTATTTCTTAGCTGCTGAGGCCAAATAAAATCCGGTTTTTACTGAAATTCGAGTTATTTCAAAAAAATTAAAATCTTTAATAGTGGTCCGATTTTGGTCATTGATACCTCTAAGAATAGGTTTTGTTGAGCACATAAACTGTACCAAAGTTTATTTAAATCACTTAAGTATTTCTTAGCTGCTGAGGCCAAATAAAATCCGGTATTTACTGAAATTCGAAATATTTCAAAATCAAAAAAATTAAAATCTTTAATAGTGGTCCGATTTTGGTCATTGATACCTCTAAGAATAGGTTTTGTTGAGCACATAAACTGTACCAAAGTTCATTTAAATCACTCAATTATTTCTTAGCTGCTGAGGCCAAATAAAATCCGGTATTTACTGAAATTCGAGTTATTTCAAAATCAAAAAATTAAAATCTTTAATAGTGGTCCGATTTTGGTCATTGATACCTCTAAGAATAGGTTTTGTTGAGCACATAAACTGTACCAAAGTTCATTTAAATCACTCAATTATTTCTTAGCTGCTGAGGCCAAATAAAATCCGGTATTTACTGAAATTCGAGTTATTTAAAAATCAAAAAAATTAAAATCTTTAATAGTGGTCCGATTTTGGTCATTGATACCTCTAAGAATAGGTTTTTTTGAGCACATAAACTGTACCAAAGTTCATTTAAATCACTCAATTATTTCTTAGCTGCTGAGGCCAAATAAAATCCGGTATTTACTGAAATTCGAGTTATTTCAAAATCAAAAAAATTAAAATCTTTAATAGTGGTCCGATTTTGGCCATTGATACCTCTAAAAATAGGTTTTGTTGAGCACATAAACTGTATTAAAGTTAATTTAAATCACTCAATTATTTCTTAGCTGCTGAGGCCAAATAAAATCCGGTTTTACTGAAATTCGAGTTATTTCAAAATCAAAAAAATTAAAATCTTTAATAGTGGTCCGATTTTGGTCATTGATACCTCTAAAAATAGGTTTTGTTGAACACATAAACTGTACCAAAGTTCATTTAAATCACTCAATTATTTCTTAGCTGCTGAGGCCAAATAAAATCCGGTATTTACTGAAATTCGAGTTATTTTAAAATCAAAAAAATTAAAATCTTTAATAGTGGTCCGATTTTAGTCATTGATACCTCTAAGAATAGGTTTTGTTGAGCACATAAACAGTAACAAAGTTCATTTAAATCACTCAATTATTTCTTAGCTGCTGAGGCCAAATAAAATCCGGTTTTTACTGAAATTCGAGTTATTTCAAAATCAAAAAAATTAAAATCTTTAATAGTGGTCCGATTTTGGTCATTGATACCTCTAAGAATAGGTTTTGTTGAGCACATAAACTGTACCAAAGTTCATTTAAATCACTCAATTATTTCTTAGCTGCTGAGGCCAAATAAAATCCGGTATTTACTGAAATTCGAGTTATTTCAAAATAAAAAAAAAATAAAATCTTTAATAGTGGTCCGATTTTGGTCATTGATACCTCTAAAAATAGGTTTTGTTGAGCACATAAACTGTACCAAAGTTAATTTAAATCACTCAATTATTTCTTAGCTGCTGAGGCCAAATAAAATCCTGTTTTTACTTGAAATTCGAGTTATTTCAAAATCAAAAAAATTAAAATCTTTAATAGTGGTCCGATTTTGGTCATTGATACCTCTAAGAATAGGTTTTGTTGAGCACATAAACTGTACCAAAGTTCATTTAAATCACTCAATTATTTCTTAGCTGCTGAGGCCAAATAAAATCCGGTGTTTACTGAAATTCGAGTTATTTCAAAATCAAAAAAATTAAAATCTTTAATAGTGGTCCGATTTTGGTCATTAAAACCTCTAAGAATAGGTTTTTTTGAGCACATAAACTGTACCAAAGTTCATTTAAATCACTCAATTATTTCTTAGCTGCTGAGGCCAAATAAAATCCTGTTTTTACTGAAATTCGAGTTATTTCAAAATCAAAAAAATTAAAATCTTTAATAGTGGTCCGATTTTGGTCATTGATACCTCTAAGAATAGGTTTTGTTGAGCACATAAACTGTACCGAGGCCAAATAAAATCCGGTATTTACTGAAATTCGAGTTATTTCAAAATCAAAAAAATTAAAATCTTTAATAGTGGTCCGATTTTGGTCATTGATACCTCTAAGAATAGGTTTTATTGAGCACATAAACTGTACCAAAGTTCATTTAAATCACTCAATTATTTCTTAGGTGCTGAGGCCAAATAAAATCCGGTATTTACTGAAATTCGAGTTATTTCAAAATCAAAAAAATTAAAATCTTTAATAGTGGTCCGATTTTGGTCATTGATACCTCTAAGAATAGGTTTTGTTGAGCACATAAACTGTACCAAAGTTCATTTAAATCACTCAATTATTTCTTAGCTGCTGAGGCCAAATAAAATCCGGTTTTTACTGAAATTCGAGTTATTTCAAAATCAAAAAAATTAAAATCTTTAATAGTGGTCCGATTTTGGTCATTGATACCTCTAAGAATAGGTTTTGTTGAGCACATAAACTGTACCAAAGTTCATTTAAATCACTCAATTATTTCTTAGCTGCTGAGGCCAAATAAAATCCGGTTTTTACTGAAATTCGAGTTATTTCAAAAAAATTAAAATCTTTAATAGTGGTCCGATTTTGGTCATTGATACCTCTAAGAATAGGTTTTGTTGAGCACATAAACTGTACCAAAGTTTATTTAAATCACTTAAGTATTTCTTAGCTGCTGAGGCCAAATAAAATCCGGTATTTACTGAAATTCGAAATATTTCAAAATCAAAAAAATTAAAATCTTTAATAGTGGTCCGATTTTGGTCATTGATACCTCTAAGAATAGGTTTTGTTGAGCACATAAACTGTACCAAAGTTCATTTAAATCACTCAATTATTTCTTAGCTGCTGAGGCCAAATAAAATCCGGTATTTACTGAAATTCGAGTTATTTCAAAATCAAAAAATTAAAATCTTTAATAGTGGTCCGATTTTGGTCATTGATACCTCTAAGAATAGGTTTTGTTGAGCACATAAACTGTACCAAAGTTCATTTAAATCACTCAATTATTTCTTAGCTGCTGAGGCCAAATAAAATCCGGTATTTACTGAAATTCGAGTTATTTCAAAATCAAAAAAATTAAAATCTTTAATAGTGGTCCGATTTTGGTCATTGATACCTCTAAGAATAGGTTTTTTTGAGCACATAAACTGTACCAAAGTTCATTTAAATCACTCAATTATTTCTTAGCTGCTGAGGCCAAATAAAATCCGGTATTTACTGAAATTCGAGTTATTTCAAAATCAAAAAAATTAAAATCTTTAATAGTGGTCCGATTTTGGCCATTGATACCTCTAAAAATAGGTTTTGTTGAGCACATAAACTGTATTAAAGTTAATTTAAATCACTCAATTATTTCTTAGCTGCTGAGGCCAAATAAAATCCGGTTTTACTGAAATTCGAGTTATTTCAAAATCAAAAAAATTAAAATCTTTAATAGTGGTCCGATTTTGGTCATTGATACCTCTAAGAATAGGTTTTGTTGAACACATAAACTGTACCAAAGTTCATTTAAATCACTCAATTATTTCTTAGCTGCTGAGGCCAAATAAAATCCGGTATTTACTGAAATTCGAGTTATTTCAAAATCAAAAAAATTAAAATCTTTAATAGTGGTCCGATTTTGGCCATTGATACCTCTAAAAATAGGTTTTGTTGAGCACATAAACTGTATTAAAGTTCATTTAAATCACTCAATTATTTCTTAGCTGCTGAGGCCAAATAAAATCCGGTTTTACTGAAATTCGAGTTATTTCAAAATCAAAAAAATTTAAATCTTTAATAGTGGTCCGATTTTGGTCATTGATACCTCTAAGAATAGGTTTTGTTGAACACATAAACTGTACCAAAGTTCATTTAAATCACTCAATTATTTCTTAGCTGCTGAGGCCAAATAAAATCCGGTATTTACTGAAATTCGAGTTATTTTAAAATCAAAAAAATTAAAATATTTAATAGTGGTCCGATTTTAGTCATTGATACCTCTAAGAATAGGTTTTGTTGAGCACATAAACAGTAACAAAGTTCATTTAAATCACTCAATTATTTCTTAGCTGCTGAGGCCAAATAAAATCCGGTTTTTACTGAAATTCGAGTTATTTCAAAATCAAAAAAATTAAAATCTTTAATAGTGGTCCGATTTTGGTCATTGATACCTCTAAGAATAGGTTTTGTTGAGCACATAAACTGTACCAAAGTTCATTTAAATCACTCAATTATTTCTTAGCTGCTGAGGCCAAATAAAATCCGGTATTTACTGAAATTCGAGTTATTTCAAAATCAAAAAAAAATAAAATCTTTAATAGTGGTCCGATTTTGGTCATTGATACCTCTAAAAATAGGTTTTGTTGAGCACATAAACTGTACCAAAGTTAATTTAAATCACTCAATTATTTCTTAGCTGCTGAGGCCAAATAAAATCCTGTTTTTACTTGAAATTCGAGTTATTTCAAAATCAAAAAAATTAAAATCTTTAATAGTGGTCCGATTTTGGTCATTGATACCTCTAAGAATAGGTTTTGTTGAGCACATAAACTGTACCAAAGTTCATTTAAATCACTCAATTATTTCTTAGCTGCTGAAGCCAAATAAAATCCGGTGTTTACTGAAATTCGAGTTATTTCAAAATCAAAAAAATTAAAATCTTTAATAGTGGTCCGATTTTGGTCATTAAAACCTCTAAGAATAGGTTACATAAACTGTACCAAAGTTCATTTAAATCACTCAATTATTTCTTAGCTGCTGAGGCCAAATAAAATCCTGTTTTTACTGAAATTCGAGTTATTTCAAAATCAAAAAAATTAAAATCTTTAATAGTGGTCCGATTTTGGTCATTGATACCTCTAAGAATAGGTTTTGTTGAGCACATAAACTGTACCAAAGTTCATTTAAATCACTCAATTATTTCTTAGCTGCTGAGGCCAAATAAAATCCGGTTTTTACTGAAATTCGAGTTATTTCAAAATCAAAAAAATTAAAATCTTTAATAGTGGTCCGATTTTGGTCATTGATACCTCTAAGAATAGGTTTTGTTGAGCACATAAACTGTACGAAAGTTCATTTAAATCACTCAATTATTTCTTAGCTGCTGAGGCCAAATAAAATCCGGTTTTACTGAAATTCGAGTTATTTCAAAATCAAAAAAATTTAAATCTTTAATAGTGGTCCGATTTTGGTCATTGATACCTCTAAGAATAGGTTTTGTTGAACACATAAACTGTACCAAAGTTCATTTAAATCACTCAATTATTTCTTAGCTGCTGAGGCCAAATAAAATCCGGTATTTACTGAAATTCGAGTTATTTTAAAATCAAAAAAATTAAAATATTTAATAGTGGTCCGATTTTAGTCATTGATACCTCTAAGAATAGGTTTTGTTGAGCACATAAACAGTAACAAAGTTCATTTAAATCACTCAATTATTTCTTAGCTGCTGAGGCCAAATAAAATCCGGTTTTTACTGAAATTCGAGTTATTTCAAAATCAAAAAAATTAAAATCTTTAATAGTGGTCCGATTTTGGTCATTGATACCTCTAAGAATAGGTTTTGTTGAGCACATAAACTGTACCAAAGTTCATTTAAATCACTCAATTATTTCTTAGCTGCTGAGGCCAAATAAAATCCGGTATTTACTGAAATTCGAGTTATTTCAAAATCAAAAAAAAATAAAATCTTTAATAGTGGTCCGATTTTGGTCATTGATACCTCTAAAAATAGGTTTTGTTGAGCACATAAACTGTACCAAAGTTAATTTAAATCACTCAATTATTTCTTAGCTGCTGAGGCCAAATAAAATCCTGTTTTTACTTGAAATTCGAGTTATTTCAAAATCAAAAAAATTAAAATCTTTAATAGTGGTCCGATTTTGGTCATTGATACCTCTAAGAATAGGTTTTGTTGAGCACATAAACTGTACCAAAGTTCATTTAAATCACTCAATTATTTCTTAGCTGCTGAAGCCAAATAAAATCCGGTGTTTACTGAAATTCGAGTTATTTCAAAATCAAAAAAATTAAAATCTTTAATAGTGGTCCGATTTTGGTCATTAAAACCTCTAAGAATAGGTTTTTTTGAGCACATAAACTGTACCAAAGTTCATTTAAATCACTCAATTATTTCTTAGCTGCTGAGGCCAAATAAAATCCTGTTTTTACTGAAATTCGAGTTATTTCAAAATCAAAAAAATTAAAATCTTTAATAGTGGTCCGATTTTGGTCATTGATACCTCTAAGAATAGGTTTTGTTGAGCACATAAACTGTACCAAAGTTCATTTAAATCACTCAATTATTTCTTAGCTGCTGAGGCCAAATAAAATCCGGTTTTTACTGAAATTCGAGTTATTTCAAAATCAAAAAAATTAAAATCTTTAATAGTGGTCCGATTTTGGTCATTGATACCTCTAAGAATAGGTTTTGTTGAGCACATAAACTGTACGAAAGTTCATTTAAATCACTCAATTATTTCTTAGCTGCTGAGGCCAAATAAAATCCGGTATTTACTGAAATTCGAGTTATTTCAAAATCAAAAAAATTAAAATCTTTAATAGTGGTCCGATTTTGGTCATTGATACCTCTAAGAATAGGTTTTGTTGAGCACATAAACTGTACCAAAGTTCATTTAAATCACTCTCAAGCTGCTGAGGCCAAATAAAATCCGGTATTTACTGAAATTCGAGTTATTTCAAAATCAAAAAAATTAAAATCTTTAATAGTGGTCCGATTTTGGTCATTGATACCTCTAAGAATAGGTTTTGTTGAGCACATAAACAGTAACAAAGTTCATTTAAATCACTCAATTATTTCTTAGCTGCTGAGGCCAAATAAAATCCGGTTTTTACTGAAATTCGAGTTATTTCAAAATCAAAAAAATTAAAATCTTTAATAGTGGTCCGATTTTGGTCATTGATACCTCTAAGAATAGGTTTTGTTGAGCACATAAACTGTACCAAAGTTCATTTAAATCACTCAATTATTTCTTAGCTGCTGAGGCCAAATAAAATCCGGTATTTACTGAAATTCGAGTTATTTCAAAATCAAAAAAATTAAAATCTTTAATAGTGGTCCGATTTTGGTCATTGATACCTCTAAGAATAGGTTTTGTTGAGCACATAAACTGTACCAAAGTTCATTTAAATCACTCAATTATTTCTTAGCTGCTGAGGCCAAATAAAATCCGGTATTTACTGAAATTCGAGTTATTTCAAAATCAAAAAAATTAAAATCTTTAATAGTGGTCCGATTTTGGCCATTGATACCTCTAAAAATAGGTTTTGTTGAGCACATAAACTGTATTAAAGTTCATTTAAATCACTCAATTATTTCTTAGCTGCTGAGGCCAAATAAAATCCGGTTTTACTGAAATTCGAGTTATTTCAAAATCAAAAAAATTAAAATCTTTAATAGTGGTCCGATTTTGGTCATTGATACCTCTAAGAATAGGTTTTGTTGAACACATAAACTGTACCAAAGTTCATTTAAATCACTCAATTATTTCTTAGCTGCTGAGGCCAAATAAAATCCGGTATTTACTGAAATTCGAGTTATTTTAAAATCAAAAAAATTAAAATCTTTAATAGTGGTCCGATTTTAGTCATTGATACCTCTAAGAATAGGTTTTGTTGAGCACATAAACAGTAACAAAGTTCATTTAAATCACTCAATTATTTCTTAGCTGCTGAGGCCAAATAAAATCCGGTTTTTACTGAAATTCGAGTTATTTCAAAATCAAAAAAATTAAAATCTTTAATAGTGGTCCGATTTTGGTCATTGATACCTCTAAGAATAGGTTTTGTTGAGCACATAAACTGTACCAAAGTTCATTTAAATCACTCAATTATTTCTTAGCTGCTGAGGCCAAATAAAATCCGGTATTTACTGAAATTCGAGTTATTTCAAAATCAAAAAAAAATAAAATCTTTAATAGTGGTCCGATTTTGGTCATTGATACCTCTAAAAATAGGTTTTGTTGAGCACATAAACTGTACCAAAGTTAATTTAAATCACTTAATTATTTCTTAGCTGCTGAGGCCAAATAAAATCCTGTTTTTACTTGAAATTCGAGTTATTTCAAAATCAAAAAAATTAAAATCTTTAATAGTGGTCCGATTTTGGTCATTGATACCTCTAAGAATAGGTTTTGTTGAGCACATAAACTGTACCAAAGTTCATTTAAATCACTCAATTATTTCTTAGCTGCTGAAGCCAAATAAAATCCGGTGTTTACTGAAATTCGAGTTATTTCAAAATCAAAAAAATTAAAATCTTTAATAGTGGTCCGATTTTGGTCATTAAAACCTCTAAGAATAGGTTTTTTTGAGCACATAAACTGTACCAAAGTTCATTTAAATCACTCAATTATTTCTTAGCTGCTGAGGCCAAATAAAATCCTGTTTTTACTGAAATTCGAGTTATTTCAAAATCAAAAAAATTAAAATCTTTAATAGTGGTCCGATTTTGGTCATTGATACCTCTAAGAATAGGTTTTGTTGAGCACATAAACTGTACCAAAGTTCATTTAAATCACTCAATTATTTCTTAGCTGCTGAGGCCAAATAAAATCCGGTTTTTACTGAAATTCGAGTTATTTCAAAATCAAAAAAATTAAAATCTTTAATAGTGGTCCGATTTTGGTCATTGATACCTCTAAGAATAGGTTTTGTTGAGCACATAAACTGTACGAAAGTTCATTTAAATCACTCAATTATTTCTTAGCTGCTGAGGCCAAATAAAATCCGGTATTTACTGAAATTCGAGTTATTTCAAAATCAAAAAAATTAAAATCTTTAATAGTGGTCCGATTTTGGTCATTGATACCTCTAAGAATAGGTTTTGTTGAGCACATAAACTGTACCAAAGTTCATTTAAATCACTCTCAAGCTGCTGAGGCCAAATAAAATCCGGTATTTACTGAAATTCGAGTTATTTCAAAATCAAAAAAATTAAAATCTTTAATAGTGGTCCGATTTTGGTCATTGATACCTCTAAGAATAGGTTTTGTTGAGCACATAAACAGTAACAAAGTTCATTTAAATCACTCAATTATTTCTTAGCTGCTGAGGCCAAATAAAATCCGGTTTTTACTGAAATTCGAGTTATTTCAAAATCAAAAAAATTAAAATCTTTAATAGTGGTCCGATTTTGGTCATTGATACCTCTAAGAATAGGTTTTGTTGAGCACATAAACTGTACCAAAGTTCATTTAAATCACTCAATTATTTCTTAGCTGCTGAGGCCAAATAAAATCCGGTATTTACTGAAATTCGAGTTATTTCAAAATCAAAAAAATTTAAATCTTTAATAGTGGTCCGATTTTGGTCATTGATACCTCTAAGAATAGGTTTTGTTGAGCACATAAACTGTACCAAAGTTCATTTAAATCACTCAATTATTTCTTAGCTGCTGAGGCCAAATAAAATCCGGTATTTACTGAAATTCGAGTTATTTCAAAATCAAAAAAAAATAAAATCTTTAATAGTGGTCCGATTTTGGTCATTGATACCTCTAAAAATAGGTTTTGTTGAGCACATAAACTGTACCAAAGTTAATTTAAATCACTCAATTATTTCTTAGCTGCTGAGGCCAAATAAAATCCTGTTTTTACTTGAAATTCGAGTTATTTCAAAATCAAAAAAATTAAAATCTTTAATAGTGGTCCGATTTTGGTCATTGATACCTCTAAGAATAATTTTTGTTGAGCACATAAACTGTACCAAAGTTCATTTAAATCACTCAATTATTTCTTAGCTGCTGAGGCCAAATAAAATCCGGTGTTTACTGAAATTCGAGTTATTTCAAAATCAAAAAAATTAAAATCTTTAATAGTGGTCCGATTTTGGTCATTAAAACCTCTAAGAATAGGTTTTTTTGAGCACATAAACTGTACCAAAGTTCATTTAAATCACTCAATTATTTCTTAGCTGCTGAGGCCAAATAAAATCCTGTTTTTACTGAAATTCGAGTTATTTCAAAATCAAAAAAATTAAAATCTTTAATAGTGGTCCGATTTTGGTCATTGATACCTCTAAGAATAGGTTTTGTTGAGCACATAAACTGTACCAAAGTTCATTTAAATCACTCAATTATTTCTTAGCTGCTGAGGCCAAATAAAATCCGGTTTTTACTGAAATTCGAGTTATTTCAAAATCAAAAAAATTAAAATCTTTAATAGTGGTCCGATTTTGGTCATTGATACCTCTAAGAATAGGTTTTGTTGAGCACATAAACTGTACCAAAGTTCATTTAAATCACTCAATTATTTCTTAGCTGCTGAGGCCAAATAAAATCCGGTTTTTACTGAAATTCGAGTTCAAAATCAAAAAAATTAAAATCTTTAATAGTGGTCCGATTTTGGTCATTGATACCTCTAAGAATAGGTTTTGTTGAGCACATAAACTGTACCAAAGTTCATTTAAATCACTCAATTATTTCTTAGCTGCTGAGGCCAAATAAAATCCGGTATTTACTGAAATTCGAGTTATTTCAAAATCAAAAAAATTAAAATCTTTAATAGTGGTCCGATTTTGGTCATTGATACCTCTAAGAATAGGTTTTGTTGAGCACATAAACTGTACCAAAGTTCATTTAAATCACTCTCAAGCTGCTGAGGCCAAATAAAATCCGGTATTTACTGAAATTCGAGTTATTTCAAAATCAAAAAAATTAAAATCTTTAATAGTGGTCCGATTTTGGTCATTGATACCTCTAAGAATAGGTTTTGTTGAGCACATAAACTGTACCAAAGTTCATTTAAATCACTCAATTATTTCTTAGCTGCTGAGGCCAAATAAAATCCGGTATTTACTGAAATTCGAGTTATTTCAAAATCAAAAAAATTAAAATCTTTAATAGTGGTCCGATTTTGGTCATTGATACCTCTAAGAATAGGTTTTGTTGAGCACATAAACTGTACCAAAGTTCATTTAAATCACTCTCAAGCTGCTGAGGCCAAATAAAATCCGGTATTTACTGAAATTCGAGTTATTTCAAAATCAAAAAAATTAAAATCTTTAATAGTGGTCCGATTTTGGTCATTGATACCTCTAAGAATAGGTTTTGTTGAGCACATAAACTGTACCAAAGTTCATTTAAATCACTCAATTATTTCTTAGCTGCTGAGGCCAAATAAAATCCGGTATTTACTGAAATTCGAGTTATTTCAAAATCAAAAAAAATAAAATCTTTAAATCTTTAATAGTGGTCCGATTTTGGTCATTGATACCTCTAAGAATAGGTTTTGTTGAGCACATAAACTGTACCAAAGTTAATTTAAATCACTCAATTATTTCTTAGCTGCTGAGGCCAAATAAAATCCGGTTTTTACTGAAATTCGAGTTATTTCAAAATCAAAAAAATTAAAATCTTTAATAGTGGTCCGATTTTGGTCATTGATACCTCTAAGAATAGGTTTTGTTGAGCACATAAACTGTACCAAAGTTCATTTAAATCACTCAATTATTTCTTAGCTGCTGAGGCCAAATAAAATCCGGTATTTACTGAAATTCGAGTTATTTGGCCAAAATCAAAAAAATTAAAATCTTTAATAGTGGTCCGATTTTGGTCATTGATACCTCTAAGAATAGGTTTTGTTGAGCACATAAACTGTACCAAAGTTCATTTAAATCACTCAATTATTTCTTAGCTGCTGAGGCCAAATAAAATCCGGTTTTTACTGAAATTCGAGTTATTTCAAAATCAAAAAAATTAAAATCTTTAATAGTGGTCCGATTTTGGTCATTGATACCTCTAAGAATAGGTTTTGTTGAGCACATAAACTGTACCAAAGTTCATTTAAATCACTCAATTATTTCTTAGCTGCTGAGGCCAAATAAAATCCGGTTTTTACTGAAATTCGAGTTATTTCAAAATCAAAAAAATTAAAATCTTTAATGGTGGTCCGATTTTGGTCATTGATACCTCTAAGAATAGGTTTTGTTGATCACATAAACTGTACCAAAGTTCATTTAAATCACTCAATTATTTCTTAGCTGCTGAGGCCAAATAAAATCCGGTATTTACTGAAATTCGAGTTATTTCAAAATCAAAAAAATTAAAATCTTTAATAGTGGTCCGATTTTGGTCATTGATACCTCTAAGAATAGGTTTTGTTGAGCACATAAACTGTACCAAAGTTCATTTAAATCACTCAATTATTTCTTAGCTGCTGAGGCCAAATAAAATCCGATATTTACTGAAATTCGAGTTATTTCAAAATCAAAAAAATTAAAATCTTGAATAGTGGTCCGATTTTGATCATTGATACCTCTAAGAATAGGTTTTGTTGAGCACATAAACTGTACCAAAGTTAATTTAAATCACTCAATTATTTCTTAGCTGCTGAGGCCAAATAAAATCCGGTTTTTACTGAAATTCGAGTTATTTCAAAATCAAAAAAATTAAAATCTTTAATAGTGGTCCGATTTTGGTCATTGATACCTCTAAGAATAGGTTTTGTTGAGCACATAAACTGTACCAAAGTTCATTTAAATCACTCAATTATTTCTTAGCTGCTGAGGCCAAATATAATCCGGTATTTACTGAAATTCGAGTTATTTCAAAATCAAAAAAATTAAAATCTTTAATAGTGGTCCGATTTTGGTCATTGATACCTCTAAGAATAGGTTTTGTTGAGCACATAAACTGTACCAAAGTTCATTTAAATCACTCAATTATTTCTTAGCTGCTGAGGCCAAATAAAATCCGGTATTTACTTAAATTCGAGTTATTTCAAAATCAAAAAAATTAAAATCTTTAATAGTGGTCCGATTTTGGTCATTGATACCTCTAAGAATAGGTTTTGTTGAGCACATAAACTGTACCAAAGTTCATTTAAATCACTCAATTATTTCTTAGCTGCTGAGGCCAAATAAAATCCGGTATTTACTGAAATTCGAGTTATTTCAAAATCAAAAAAAAATAAAATCTTTAATAGTGGTCCGATTTTGGTCATTGATACCTCTAAAAATAGGTTTTGTTGAGCACATAAACTGTACCAAAGTTAATTTAAATCACTCAATTATTTCTTAGCTGCTGAGGCCAAATAAAATCCTGTTTTTACTTGAAATTCGAGTTATTTCAAAATCAAAAAAATTAAAATCTTTAATAGTGGTCCGATTTTGGTCATTGATACCTCTAAGAATAGGTTTTGTTGAGCACATAAACTGTACCAAAGTTCATTTAAATCACTCAATTATTTCTTAGCTGCTGAGGCCAAATAAAATCCGGTGTTTACTGAAATTCGAGTTATTTCAAAATCAAAAAAATTAAAATCTTTAATAGTGGTCCGATTTTGGTCATTAAAACCTCTAAGAATAGGTTTTTTTGAGGACATAAACTGTACCAAAGTTCATTTAAATCACTCAATTATTTCTTAGCTGCTGAGGCCAAATAAAATCCTGTTTTTACTGAAATTCGAGTTATTTCAAAATCAAAAAAATTAAAATCTTTAATAGTGGTCCGATTTTGGTCATTGATACCTCTAAGAATAGGTTTTGTTGAGCACATAAACTGTACCAAAGTTCATTTAAATCACTCAATTATTTCTTAGCTGCTGAGGCCAAATAAAATCCGGTTTTTACTGAAATTCGAGTTATTTCAAAATCAAAAAAATTAAAATCTTTAATAGTGGTCCGATTTTGGTCATTGATACCTCTAAGAATAGGTTTTGTTGAGCACATAAACTGTACCAAAGTTCATTTAAATCACTCAATTATTTCTTAGCTGCTGAGGCCAAATAAAATCCGGTATTTACTGAAATTCGAGTTATTTCAAAATCAAAAAAATTAAAATCTTTAATAGTGGTCCGATTTTGGTCATTGATACCTCTAAGAATAGGTTTTGTTGAGCACATAAACTGTACCAAAGTTCATTTAAATCACTCAATTATTTCTTAGCTGCTGAGGCCAAATAAAATCCGGTTTTTACTGAAATTCGAGTTATTTCAAAATCAAAAAAATTAAAATCTTTAATAGTGGTCCGATTTTGGTCATTGATACCTCTAAGAATAGGTTTTGTTGAGCACATAAACTGTACCAAAGTTCATTTAAATCACTCAATTATTTCTTAGCTGCTGAGGCCAAATAAAATCCGGTTTTTACTGAAATTCGAGTTATTTCAAAATCAAAAAAATTAAAATCTTTAATAGTGGTCCGATTTTGGTCATTGATACCTCTAAGAATAGGTTTTGTTGAGCACATAAACTGTACCAAAGTTAATTTAAATCACTCAATTATTTCTTAGCTGCTGAGGCCAAATAAAATCCTAACCGATTTTGGTCATTGATACCTCTAAGAATAGGTTTTGTTGAGCACATAAACTGTACCAAAGTTCATTTAAATCACTCAATTATTTCTTAGCTGCTGAGGCCAAATAAAATCCTGTTTTTACTGAAATTCGAGTTATTTCAAAATCAAAAAAATTAAAATCTTTAATAGTGGTCCGATTTTGGTCATTGATACCTCTAAGAATAGGTTTTGTTGAGCACATAAACTGTACCAAAGTTCATTTAAATCACTCAATTATTTCTTAGCTGCTGAGGCCAAATAAAATCCGGTTTTTACTGAAATTCGAGTTATTTCAAAATCAAAAAAATTAAAATCTTTAATAGTGGTCCGATTTTGGTCATTGATACCTCTAAGAATAGGTTTTGTTGAGCACATAAACTGTACGAAAGTTCATTTAAATCACTCAATTATTTCTTAGCTGCTGAGGCCAAATAAAATCCGGTATTTACTGAAATTCGAGTTATTTCAAAATCAAAAAAATTAAAATCTTTAATAGTGGTCCGATTTTGGTCATTGATACCTCTAAGAATAGGTTTTGTTGAGCACATAAACTGTACCAAATTTCATTTAAATCACTCAATTATTTCTTAGCTGCTGAGGCCAAATAAAATCCGGTTTTTACTGAAATTCGAGTTATTTCAAAATCAAAAAAATTAAAATCTTTAATAGTGGTCCGATTTTGGTCATTGATACCTCTAAGAATAGGTTTTGTTGAGCACATAAACTGTACCAAAGTTCATTTAAATCACTCAATTATTTCTTAGCTGCTGAGGCCAAATAAAATCCGGTTTTTACTGAAATTCGAGTTATTTCAAAATCAAAAAAATTAAAATCTTTAATAGTGGTCCGATTTTGGTCATTGATACCTCTAAGAATAGGTTTTGTTGAGCACATAAACTGTACCAAAGTTTATTTAAATCACTTAATTATTTCTTAGCTGCTGAGGCCAAATAAAATCCGGTATTTACTGAAATTCGAGTTATTTCAAAATCAAAAAAATTAAAATCTTTAATAGTGGTCCGATTTTGGTCATTGATACCTCTAAGAATAGGTTTTGTTGAGCACATAAACTGTACCAAAGTCCATTTAAATCACTCAATTATTTCTTAGCTGCTGAGGCCAAATAAAATCCGGTATTTACTGAAATTCGAGTTATTTCAAAATCAAAAAAATTAAAATCTTTAATAGTGGTCCGATTTTGGTCATTGATACCTCTAAGAATAGGTTTTGTTGAGCACATAAACTGTACCAAAGTTAATTTAAATCACTCAATTATTTCTTAGCTGCTGAGGCCAAATAAAATCCGGTATTTACTGAAATTCGAGTTATTTCAAAATCAAAAAAATTAAAATCTTTAATAGTGGTCCGATTTTGGTCATTGATACCTCTAAGAATAGGTTTTGTTGAGCACATAAACTGTACGAAAGTTCATTTAAATCACTTAATTATTTCTTAGCTGCTGAGGCCAAATAAAATCCGGTTTTTACTGAAATTCGAGTTATTTCAAAATCAAAAAAATTAAAATCTTTAATAGTGGTCCGATTTTGGTCATTGATACCTCTAAGAATAGGTTTTTTTGAGCACATAAACTGTACCAAAGTTCATTTAAATCACTCAATTATTTCTTAGCTGCTGAGGCCAAATAAAATCCGGTTTTTACTGAAATTCGAGTTATTTCAAAATCAAAAAAATTAAAATCTTTAATAGTGGTCCGATTTTGGTCATTGACACCTCTAAGAATAGGTTTTGTTGAGCACATAAACTGTACCAAAGTTCATTTAAATCACTCAATTATTTCTTAGCTGCTGAGGCCAAATAAAATCCGGTTTTTACTGAAATTCGAGTTATTTCAAAATCAAAAAAATTAAAATCTTTAATAGTGGTCCGATTTTGGTCATTGATACCTCTAAGAATAGGTTTTGTTGAGCACATAAACTGTACCAAAGTTTATTTAAATCACTTAATTATTTCTTAGCTGCTGAGGCCAAATAAAATCCGGTATTTACTGAAATTCGAGTTATTTCAAAATCAAAAAAATTAAAATCTTTAATAGTGGTCCGATTTTGGTCATTGATACCTCTAAGAATAGGTTTTGTTGAGCACATAAACTGTACCAAAGTTCATTTAAATCACTCAATTATTTCTTAGCTGCTGAGGCCAAATAAAATCCGGTATTTACTGAAATTCGAGTTATTTCAAAATCAAAAAAATTAAAATCTTTAATAGTGGTCCGATTTTGGTCATTGATACCTCTAAGAATAGGTTTTGTTGAGCACATAAACTGTACCAAAGTTCATTTAAATCACTCAATTATTTCTTAGCTGCTGAGGCCAAATAAAATCCGGTATTTACTGAAATTCGAGTTATTTCAAAATCAAAAAAATTAAAATCTTTAATAGTGGTCCGATTTTGGTCATTGATACCTCTAAGAATAGGTTTTGTTGAGCACATAAACTGTACCAAAGTTCATTTAAATCACTTAATTATTTCTTAGCTGCTGAGGCCAAATAAAATCCGGTTTTTACTGAAATTCGAGTTATTTCAAAATCAAAAAAATTAAAATCTTTAATAGTGGTCCGATTTTGGTCATTGATACCTCTAAGAGTAGGTTTTTTTGAGCACATAAACTGTACCAAAGTTCATTTAAATCACTCAATTATTTCTTAGCTGCTGAGGCCAAATAAAATCCGGTATTTACTGAAATTCGAGTTATTTCAAAATCAAAAAAATTAAAATCTTTAATAGTGGTCCGATTTTGGCCATTGATACCTCTAAAAATAGGTTTTGTTGAGCACATAAACTGTATTAAAGTTAATTTAAATCACTCAATTATTTCTTAGCTGCTGAGGCCAAATAAAATCCGGTTTTACTGAAATTCGAGTTATTTCAAAATCAAAAAAATTAAAATCTTTAATAGTGGTCCGATTTTGGTCATTGATACCTCTAAGAATAGGTTTTGTTGAGCACATAAACTGTACCAAAGTTCATTTAAATCACTCAATTATTTCTTAGCTGCTGAGGCCAAATAAAATCCGGTATTTACTGAAATTCGAGTTATTTCAAAATCAAAAAAATTAAAATCTTTAATAGTGGTCCGATTTTGGTCATTGATACCTCTAAGAATAGGTTTTGTTGAGCACATAAACTGTACCAAAGTTCATTTAAATCACTCAATTATTTCTTAGCTGCTGAGGCCAAATAAAATCCGGTTTTTACTGAAATTCGAGTTATTTCAAAATCAAAAAAATAATAATCTTTAATAGTGGTCCGATTTTGGTCATTGATACCTCTAAGAATAGGTTTTGTTGAGCACATAAACTGTATTAAAGTTAATTTAAATCACTCAATTATTTCTTAGCTGCTGAGGCCAAATAAAATCCGGTTTTTACTGAAATTCGAGTTATTTCAAAATCAAAAAAATTAAAATCTTTAATAGTGGTCCGATTTTGGTCATTGATACCTCTAAGAATAGGTTTTGTTGAGCACATAAACTGTACCAAAGTTCATTTAAATCACTCAATTATTTCTTAGCTGCTGAGGCCAAATAAAATCCGGTATTTACTGAAATTCGAGTTATTTCAAAATCAAAAAAATTAAAATCTTTAATAGTGGTCCGATTTTGGTCATTGATACCTCTAAGAATAGGTTTTGTTGAGCACATAAACTGTACCAAAGTTCATTTAAATCACTCAATTATTTCTTAGCTGCTGAGGCCAAATAAAATCCGGTTTTTACTGATTCGAGTTATTTCAAAATCAAAAAAATTAAAATCTTTAATAGTGGTCCGATTTTGGTCATTGATACCTCTAAGAATAGGTTTTGTTGAGCACATAAACTGTACCAAAGTTCATTTAAATCACTCAATTATTTCTTAGCTGCTGAGGCCAAATAAAATCCGGTATTTACTGAAATTCGAGTTATTTAAAAATCAAAAAAATTAAAATCTTTAATAGTGGTCCGATTTTGGTCATTGATACCTCTAAGAATAGGTTTTTTTGAGCACATAAACTGTACCAAAGTTCATTTAAATCACTCAATTATTTCTTAGCTGCTGAGGCCAAATAAAATCCGGTATTTACTGAAATTCGAGTTATTTCAAAATCAAAAAAATTAAAATCTTTAATAGTGGTCCGATTTTGGCCATTGATACCTCTAAAAATAGGTTTTGTTGAGCACATAAACTGTATTAAAGTTAATTTAAATCACTCAATTATTTCTTAGCTGCTGAGGCCAAATAAAATCCGGTTTTACTGAAATTCGAGTTATTTCAAAATCAAAAAAATTAAAATCTTTAATAGTGGTCCGATTTTGGTCATTGATACCTCTAAAAATAGGTTTTGTTGAACACATAAACTGTACCAAAGTTCATTTAAATCACTCAATTATTTCTTAGCTGCTGAGGCCAAATAAAATCCGGTATTTACTGAAATTCGAGTTATTTTAAAATCAAAAAAATTAAAATCTTTAATAGTGGTCCGATTTTAGTCATTGATACCTCTAAGAATAGGTTTTGTTGAGCACATAAACAGTAACAAAGTTCATTTAAATCACTCAATTATTTCTTAGCTGCTGAGGCCAAATAAAATCCGGTTTTTACTGAAATTCGAGTTATTTCAAAATCAAAAAAATTAAAATCTTTAATAGTGGTCCGATTTTGGTCATTGATACCTCTAAGAATAGGTTTTGTTGAGCACATAAACTGTACCAAAGTTCATTTAAATCACTCAATTATTTCTTAGCTGCTGAGGCCAAATAAAATCCGGTATTTACTGAAATTCGAGTTATTTCAAAATAAAAAAAAAATAAAATCTTTAATAGTGGTCCGATTTTGGTCATTGATACCTCTAAAAATAGGTTTTGTTGAGCACATAAACTGTACCAAAGTTAATTTAAATCACTCAATTATTTCTTAGCTGCTGAGGCCAAATAAAATCCTGTTTTTACTTGAAATTCGAGTTATTTCAAAATCAAAAAAATTAAAATCTTTAATAGTGGTCCGATTTTGGTCATTGATACCTCTAAGAATAGGTTTTGTTGAGCACATAAACTGTACCAAAGTTCATTTAAATCACTCAATTATTTCTTAGCTGCTGAGGCCAAATAAAATCCGGTGTTTACTGAAATTCGAGTTATTTCAAAATCAAAAAAATTAAAATCTTTAATAGTGGTCCGATTTTGGTCATTAAAACCTCTAAGAATAGGTTTTTTTGAGCACATAAACTGTACCAAAGTTCATTTAAATCACTCAATTATTTCTTAGCTGCTGAGGCCAAATAAAATCCTGTTTTTACTGAAATTCGAGTTATTTCAAAATCAAAAAAATTAAAATCTTTAATAGTGGTCCGATTTTGGTCATTGATACCTCTAAGAATAGGTTTTGTTGAGCACATAAACTGTACCGAGGCCAAATAAAATCCGGTATTTACTGAAATTCGAGTTATTTCAAAATCAAAAAAATTAAAATCTTTAATAGTGGTCCGATTTTGGTCATTGATACCTCTAAGAATAGGTTTTATTGAGCACATAAACTGTACCAAAGTTCATTTAAATCACTCAATTATTTCTTAGGTGCTGAGGCCAAATAAAATCCGGTATTTACTGAAATTCGAGTTATTTCAAAATCAAAAAAATTAAAATCTTTAATAGTGGTCCGATTTTGGTCATTGATACCTCTAAGAATATGTTTTGTTGAGCACATAAACTGTACCAAAGTTCATTTAAATCACTCAATTATTTCTTAGCTGCTGAGGCCAAATAAAATCCGGTTTTTACTGAAATTCGAGTTATTTCAAAATCAAAAAAATTAAAATCTTTAATAGTGGTCCGATTTTGGTCATTGATACCTCTAAGAATAGGTTTTGTTGAGCACATAAACTGTACCAAAGTTCATTTAAATCACTCAATTATTTCTTAGCTGCTGAGGCCAAATAAAATCCGGTTTTTACTGAAATTCGAGTTATTTCAAAAAAATTAAAATCTTTAATAGTGGTCCGATTTTGGTCATTGATACCTCTAAGAATAGGTTTTGTTGAGCACATAAACTGTACCAAAGTTTATTTAAATCACTTAAGTATTTCTTAGCTGCTGAGGCCAAATAAAATCCGGTATTTACTGAAATTCGAAATATTTCAAAATCAAAAAAATTAAAATCTTTAATAGTGGTCCGATTTTGGTCATTGATACCTCTAAGAATAGGTTTTGTTGAGCACATCAACTGTACCAAAGTTCATTTAAATCACTCAATTATTTCTTAGCTGCTGAGGCCAAATAAAATCCGGTATTTACTGAAATTCGAGTTATTTCAAAATCAAAAAATTAAAATCTTTAATAGTGGTCCGATTTTGGTCATTGATACCTCTAAGAATAGGTTTTGTTGAGCACATAAACTGTACCAAAGTTCATTTAAATCACTCAATTATTTCTTAGCTGCTGAGGCCAAATAAAATCCGGTATTTACTGAAATTCGAGTTATTTCAAAATCAAAAAAATTAAAATCTTTAATAGTGGTCCGATTTTGGTCATTGATACCTCTAAGAATAGGTTTTGTTGAGCACATAAACTGTACCAAAGTTCATTTAAATCACTTAATTATTTCTTAGCTGCTGAGGCCAAATAAAATCCGGTTTTTACTGAAATTCGAGTTATTTCAAAATCAAAAAAATTAAAATCTTTAATAGTGGTCCGATTTTGGTCATTGATACCTCTAAGAATAGGTTTTTTTGAGCACATAAACTGTACCAAAGTTCATTTAAATCACTCAATTATTTCTTAGCTGCTGAGGCCAAATAAAATCCGGTATTTACTGAAATTCGAGTTATTTCAAAATCAAAAAAATTAAAATCTTTAATAGTGGTCCGATTTTGGCCATTGATACCTCTAAAAATAGGTTTTGTTGAGCACATAAACTGTATTAAAGTTAATTTAAATCACTCAATTATTTCTTAGCTGCTGAGGCCAAATAAAATCCGGTTTTACTGAAATTCGAGTTATTTCAAAATCAAAAAAATTAAAATCTTTAATAGTGGTCCGATTTTGGTCATTGATACCTCTAAGAATAGGTTTTGTTGAACACATAAACTGTACCAAAGTTCATTTAAATCACTCAATTATTTCTTAGCTGCTGAGGCCAAATAAAATCCGGTATTTACTGAAATTCGAGTTATTTCAAAATCAAAAAAATTAAAATCTTTAATAGTGGTCCGATTTTGGCCATTGATACCTCTAAAAATAGGTTTTGTTGAGCACATAAACTGTATTAAAGTTCATTTAAATCACTCAATTATTTCTTAGCTGCTGAGGCCAAATAAAATCCGGTTTTACTGAAATTCGAGTTATTTCAAAATCAAAAAAATTTAAATCTTTAATAGTGGTCCGATTTTGGTCATTGATACCTCTAAGAATAGGTTTTGTTGAACACATAAACTGTACCAAAGTTCATTTAAATCACTCAATTATTTCTTAGCTGCTGAGGCCAAATAAAATCCGGTATTTACTGAAATTCGAGTTATTTTAAAATCAAAAAAATTAAAATATTTAATAGTGGTCCGATTTTAGTCATTGATACCTCTAAGAATAGGTTTTGTTGAGCACATAAACAGTAACAAAGTTCATTTAAATCACTCAATTATTTCTTAGCTGCTGAGGCCAAATAAAATCCGGTTTTTACTGAAATTCGAGTTATTTCAAAATCAAAAAAATTAAAATCTTTAATAGTGGTCCGATTTTGGTCATTGATACCTCTAAGAATAGGTTTTGTTGAGCACATAAACTGTACCAAAGTTCATTTAAATCACTCAATTATTTCTTAGCTGCTGAGGCCAAATAAAATCCGGTATTTACTGAAATTCGAGTTATTTCAAAATCAAAAAAAAATAAAATCTTTAATAGTGGTCCGATTTTGGTCATTGATACCTCTAAAAATAGGTTTTGTTGAGCACATAAACTGTACCAAAGTTAATTTAAATCACTCAATTATTTCTTAGCTGCTGAGGCCAAATAAAATCCTGTTTTTACTTGAAATTCGAGTTATTTCAAAATCAAAAAAATTAAAATCTTTAATAGTGGTCCGATTTTGGTCATTGATACCTCTAAGAATAGGTTTTGTTGAGCACATAAACTGTACCAAAGTTCATTTAAATCACTCAATTATTTCTTAGCTGCTGAAGCCAAATAAAATCCGGTGTTTACTGAAATTCGAGTTATTTCAAAATCAAAAAAATTAAAATCTTTAATAGTGGTCCGATTTTGGTCATTAAAACCTCTAAGAATAGGTTTTTTTGAGCACATAAACTGTACCAAAGTTCATTTAAATCACTCAATTATTTCTTAGCTGCTGAGGCCAAATAAAATCCTGTTTTTACTGAAATTCGAGTTATTTCAAAATCAAAAAAATTAAAATCTTTAATAGTGGTCCGATTTTGGTCATTGATACCTCTAAGAATAGGTTTTGTTGAGCACATAAACTGTACCAAAGTTCATTTAAATCACTCAATTATTTCTTAGCTGCTGAGGCCAAATAAAATCCGGTTTTTACTGAAATTCGAGTTATTTCAAAATCAAAAAAATTAAAATCTTTAATAGTGGTCCGATTTTGGTCATTGATACCTCTAAGAATAGGTTTTGTTGAGCACATAAACTGTACGAAAGTTCATTTAAATCACTCAATTATTTCTTAGCTGCTGAGGCCAAATAAAATCCGGTTTTACTGAAATTCGAGTTATTTCAAAATCAAAAAAATTTAAATCTTTAATAGTGGTCCGATTTTGGTCATTGATACCTCTAAGAATAGGTTTTGTTGAACACATAAACTGTACCAAAGTTCATTTAAATCACTCAATTATTTCTTAGCTGCTGAGGCCAAATAAAATCCGGTATTTACTGAAATTCGAGTTATTTTAAAATCAAAAAAATTAAAATATTTAATAGTGGTCCGATTTTAGTCATTGATACCTCTAAGAATAGGTTTTGTTGAGCACATAAACAGTAACAAAGTTCATTTAAATCACTCAATTATTTCTTAGCTGCTGAGGCCAAATAAAATCCGGCTTTTACTGAAATTCGAGTTATTTCAAAATCAAAAAAATTAAAATCTTTAATAGTGGTCCGATTTTGGTCATTGATACCTCTAAGAATAGGTTTTGTTGAGCACATAAACTGTACCAAAGTTCATTTAAATCACTCAATTATTTCTTAGCTGCTGAGGCCAAATAAAATCCGGTATTTACTGAAATTCGAGTTATTTCAAAATCAAAAAAAAATAAAATCTTTAATAGTGGTCCGATTTTGGTCATTGATACCTCTAAAAATAGGTTTTGTTGAGCACATAAACTGTACCAAAGTTAATTTAAATCACTCAATTATTTCTTAGCTGCTGAGGCCAAATAAAATCCTGTTTTTACTTGAAATTCGAGTTATTTCAAAATCAAAAAAATTAAAATCTTTAATAGTGGTCCGATTTTGGTCATTGATACCTCTAAGAATAGGTTTTGTTGAGCACATAAACTGTACCAAAGTTCATTTAAATCACTCAATTATTTCTTAGCTGCTGAAGCCAAATAAAATCCGGTGTTTACTGAAATTCGAGTTATTTCAAAATCAAAAAAATTAAAATCTTTAATAGTGGTCCGATTTTGGTCATTAAAACCTCTAAGAATAGGTTTTTTTGAGCACATAAACTGTACCAAAGTTCATTTAAATCACTCAATTATTTCTTAGCTGCTGAGGCCAAATAAAATCCTGTTTTTACTGAAATTCGAGTTATTTCAAAATCAAAAAAATTAAAATCTTTAATAGTGGTCCGATTTTGGTCATTGATACCTCTAAGAATAGGTTTTGTTGAGCACATAAACTGTACCAAAGTTCATTTAAATCACTCAATTATTTCTTAGCTGCTGAGGCCAAATAAAATCCGGTTTTTACTGAAATTCGAGTTATTTCAAAATCAAAAAAATTAAAATCTTTAATAGTGGTCCGATTTTGGTCATTGATACCTCTAAGAATAGGTTTTGTTGAGCACATAAACTGTACGAAAGTTCATTTAAATCACTCAATTATTTCTTAGCTGCTGAGGCCAAATAAAATCCGGTATTTACTGAAATTCGAGTTATTTCAAAATCAAAAAAATTAAAATCTTTAATAGTGGTCCGATTTTGGTCATTGATACCTCTAAGAATAGGTTTTGTTGAGCACATAAACTGTACCAAAGTTCATTTAAATCACTCTCAAGCTGCTGAGGCCAAATAAAATCCGGTATTTACTGAAATTCGAGTTATTTCAAAATCAAAAAAATTAAAATCTTTAATAGTGGTCCGATTTTGGTCATTGATACCTCTAAGAATAGGTTTTGTTGAGCACATAAACAGTAACAAAGTTCATTTAAATCACTCAATTATTTCTTAGCTGCTGAGGCCAAATAAAATCCGGTTTTTACTGAAATTCGAGTTATTTCAAAATCAAAAAAATTAAAATCTTTAATAGTGGTCCGATTTTGGTCATTGATACCTCTAAGAATAGGTTTTGTTGAGCACATAAACTGTACCAAATTTCATTTAAATCACTCAATTATTCCTTAGCTGCTGAGGCCAAATAAAATCCGGTATTTACTGAAATTCGAGTTATTTCAAAATCAAAAAAATTAAAATCTTTAATAGTGGTCCGATTTTGGTCATTGATACCTCTAAGAATAGGTTTTGTTGAGCACATAAACTGTACCAAAGTTCATTTAAATCACTCAATTATTTCTTAGCTGCTGAGGCCAAATAAAATCCGGTATTTACTGAAATTCGAGTTATTTCAAAATCAAAAAAATTAAAATCTTTAATAGTGGTCCGATTTTGGCCATTGATACCTCTAAAAATAGGTTTTGTTGAGCACATAAACTGTATTAAAGTTCATTTAAATCACTCAATTATTTCTTAGCTGCTGAGGCCAAATAAAATCCGGTTTTACTGAAATTCGAGTTATTTCAAAATCAAAAAAATTAAAATCTTTAATAGTGGTCCGATTTTGGTCATTGATACCTCTAAGAATAGGTTTTGTTGAACACATAAACTGTACCAAAGTTCATTTAAATCACTCAATTATTTCTTAGCTGCTGAGGCCAAATAAAATCCGGTATTTACTGAAATTCGAGTTATTTTAAAATCAAAAAAATTAAAATCTTTAATAGTGGTCCGATTTTAGTCATTGATACCTCTAAGAATAGGTTTTGTTGAGCACATAAACAGTAACAAAGTTCATTTAAATCACTCAATTATTTCTTAGCTGCTGAGGCCAAATAAAATCCGGTATTTACTGAAATTCGAGTTATTTCAAAATCAAAAAAATTAAAATCTTTAATAGTGGTCCGATTTTGGTCATTGATACCTCTAAGAATAGGTTTTGTTGAGCACATAAACTGTACCAAAGTTCATTTAAATCACTCTCAAGCTGCTGAGGCCAAATAAAATCCGGTATTTACTGAAATTCGAGTTATTTCAAAATCAAAAAAATTAAAATCTTTAATAGTGGTCCGATTTTGGTCATTGATACCTCTAAGAATAGGTTTTGTTGAGCACATAAACAGTAACAAAGTTCATTTAAATCACTCAATTATTTCTTAGCTGCTGAGGCCAAATAAAATCCGGTTTTTACTGAAATTCGAGTTATTTCAAAATCAAAAAAATTAAAATCTTTAATAGTGGTCCGATTTTGGTCATTGATACCTCTAAGAATAGGTTTTGTTGAGCACATAAACTGTACCAAAGTTCATTTAAATCACTCAATTATTTCTTAGCTGCTGAGGCCAAATAAAATCCGGTATTTACTGAAATTCGAGTTATTTCAAAATCAAAAAAATTTAAATCTTTAATAGTGGTCCGATTTTGGTCATTGATACCTCTAAGAATAGGTTTTGTTGAGCACATAAACTGTACCAAAGTTCATTTAAATCACTCAATTATTTCTTAGCTGCTGAGGCCAAATAAAATCCGGTATTTACTGAAATTCGAGTTATTTCAAAATCAAAAAAAAATAAAATCTTTAATAGTGGTCCGATTTTGGTCATTGATACCTCTAAAAATAGGTTTTGTTGAGCACATAAACTGTACCAAAGTTAATTTAAATCACTCAATTATTTCTTAGCTGCTGAGGCCAAATAAAATCCTGTTTTTACTGAAATTCGAGTTATTTCAAATCAAAAAATTAAAATCTTTAATAGTGGTCCGATTTTGGTCATTGATACCTCTAAGAATAATTTTTGTTGAGCACATAAACTGTACCAAAGTTCATTTAAATCACTCAATTATTTCTTAGCTGCTGAGGCCAAATAAAATCCGGTGTTTACTGAAATTCGAGTTATTTCAAAATCAAAAAAATTAAAATCTTTAATAGTGGTCCGATTTTGGTCATTAAAACCTCTAAGAATAGGTTTTTTTGAGCACATAAACTGTACCAAAGTTCATTTAAATCACTCAATTATTTCTTAGCTGCTGAGGCCAAATAAAATCCTGTTTTTACTGAAATTCGAGTTATTTCAAAATCAAAAAAATTAAAATCTTTAATAGTGGTCCGATTTTGGTCATTGATACCTCTAAGAATAGGTTTTGTTGAGCACATAAACTGTACCAAAGTTCATTTAAATCACTCAATTATTTCTTAGCTGCTGAGGCCAAATAAAATCCGGTTTTTACTGAAATTCGAGTTATTTCAAAATCAAAAAAATTAAAATCTTTAATAGTGGTCCGATTTTGGTCATTGATACCTCTAAGAATAGGTTTTGTTGAGCACATAAACTGTACCAAAGTTCATTTAAATCACTCAATTATTTCTTAGCTGCTGAGGCCAAATAAAATCCGGTTTTACTGAAATTCGAGTTCAAAATCAAAAAAATTAAAATCTTTAATAGTGGTCCGATTTTGGTCATTGATACCTCTAAGAATAGGTTTTGTTGAGCACATAAACTGTACCAAAGTTCATTTAAATCACTCAATTATTTCTTAGCTGCTGAGGCCAAATAAAATCCGGTATTTACTGAAATTCGAGTTATTTCAAAATCAAAAAAATTAAAATCTTTAATAGTGGTCCGATTTTGGTCATTGATACCTCTAAGAATAGGTTTTGTTGAGCACATAAACTGTACCAAAGTTCATTTAAATCACTCTCAAGCTGCTGAGGCCAAATAAAATCCGGTATTTACTGAAATTCGAGTTATTTCAAAATCAAAAAAATTAAAATCTTTAATAGTGGTCCGATTTTGGTCATTGATACCTCTAAGAATAGGTTTTGTTGAGCACATAAACTGTACCAAAGTTCATTTAAATCACTCAATTATTTCTTAGCTGCTGAGGCCAAATAAAATCCGGTATTTACTGAAATTCGAGTTATTTCAAAATCAAAAAAAATAAAATCTTTAAATCTTTAATAGTGGTCCGATTTTGGTCATTGATACCTCTAAGAATAGGTTTTGTTGAGCACATAAACTGTACCAAAGTTAATTTAAATCACTCAATTATTTCTTAGCTGCTGAGGCCAAATAAAATCCGGTTTTTACTGAAATTCGAGTTATTTCAAAATCAAAAAAATTAAAATCTTAATAGTGGTCCGATTTTGGTCATTGATACCTCTAAGAATAGGTTTTGTTGAGCACATAAACTGTACCAAAGTTCATTTAAATCACTCAATTATTTCTTAGCTGCTGAGGCCAAATAAAATCCGGTATTTACTGAAATTCGAGTTATTTCAAAATCAAAAAAATTAAAATCTTTAATAGTGGTCCGATTTTGGTCATTAAAACCTCTAAGAATAGGTTTTGTTGAGCACATAAACTGTACCAAAGTTCATTTAAATCACTCAATTATTTCTTAGCTGCTGAGGCCAAATAAAATCCGGTTTTTACTGAAATTCGAGTTATTTCAAAATCAAAAAAATTAAAATCTTTAATGGTGGTCCGATTTTGGTCATTGATACCTCTAAGAATAGGTTTTGTTGAGCACATAAACTGTACGAAAGTTCATTTAAATCACTCAATTATTTCTTAGCTGCTGAGGCCAAATAAAATCCGGTATTTACTGAAATTCGAGTTATTTCAAAATCAAAAAAATTAAAATCTTTAAATCTTTAATAGTGGTCCGATTTTGGTCATTGATACCTCTAAGAATAGGTTTTGTTGAGCACATAAACTGTACCAAAGTTAATTTAAATCACTCAATTATTTCTTAGCTGCTGAGGCCAAATAAAATCCGGTTTTTACTGAAATTCGAGTTATTTCAAAATCAAAAAAATTAAAATCTTTAATAGTGGTCCGATTTTGGTCATTGATACCTCTAAGAATAGGTTTTGTTGAGCACATAAACTGTACCAAAGTTCATTTAAATCACTCAATTATTTCTTAGCTGCTGAGGCCAAATAAAATCCGGTATTTACTGAAATTCGAGTTATTTCAAAATCAAAAAAATTAAAATCTTTAATAGTGGTCCGATTTTGGTCATTAAAACCTCTAAGAATAGGTTTTGTTGAGCACATAAACTGTACCAAAGTTCATTTAAATCACTCAATTATTTCTTAGCTGCTGAGGCCAAATAAAATCCGGTTTTTACTGAAATTCGAGTTATTTCAAAATCAAAAAAATTAAAATCTTTAATGGTGGTCCGATTTTGGTCATTGATACCTCTAAGAATAGGTTTTGTTGAGCACATAAACTGTACCAAAGTTCATTTAAATCACTCAATTATTTCTTAGCTGCTGAGGCCAAATAAAATCCGGTATTTACTGAAATTCGAGTTATTTCAAAATCAAAAAAATTAAAATCTTTAATAGTGGTCCGATTTTGGTCATTAAAACCTCTAAGAATAGGTTTTGTTGAGCACATAAACTGTACCAAAGTTCATTTAAATCACTCAATTATTTCTTAGCTGCTGAGGCCAAATAAAATCCGGTATTTACTGAAATTCGAGTTATTTCAAAATCAAAAAAATTAAAATCTTTAATAGTGGTCCGATTTTGGTCATTGATACCTCTAAGAATAGGTTTTGTTGAGCACATAAACAGTAACAAAGTTCATTTAAATCACTCAATTATTTCTTAGCTGCTGAGGCCAAATAAAATCCGGTTTTTACTGAAATTCGAGTTATTTCAAAATCAAAAAATTAAAATCTTTAATAGTGGTCCGATTTTGGTCATTGATACCTCTAAGAATAGGTTTTGTTGAGCACATAAACTGTACCAAAGTTCATTTAAATCACTCAATTATTTCTTAGCTGCTGAGGCCAAATAAAATCCGGTATTTACTGAAATTCGAGTTATTTCAAAATCAAAAAATTTAAATCTTTAATAGTGGTCCGATTTTGGTCATTGATACCTCTAAGAATAGGTTTTGTTGAGCACATAAACTGTACCAAAGTTCATTTAAATCACTCAATTATTTCTTAGCTGCTGAGGCCAAATAAAATCCGGTATTTACTGAAATTCGAGTTATTTCAAAATCAAAAAAAAATAAAATCTTTAATAGTGGTCCGATTTTGGTCATTGATACCTCTAAAAATAGGTTTTGTTGAGCACATAAACTGTACCAAAGTATTTAAATCACTCAATTATTTCTTAGCTGCTGAGGCCAAATAAAATCCTGTTTTTACTTGAAATTCGAGTTATTTCAAAATCAAAAAAATTAAAATCTTTAATAGTGGTCCGATTTTGGTCATTGATACCTCTAAGAATAATTTTTGTGAGCACATAAACTGTACCAAAGTTCATTTAAATCACTCAATTATTTCTTAGCTGCTGAGGCCAAATAAAATCCGGTGTTTACTGAAATTCGAGTTATTTCAAAATCAAAAAAATTAAATCTTTAATAGTGGTCCGATTTTGGTCATTAAAACCTCTAAGAATAGGTTTTTTTGAGCACATAAACTGTACCAAAGTTCATTTAAATCACTCAATTATTTCTTAGCTGCTGAGGCCAAATAAAATCCTGTTTTTACTGAAATTCGAGTTATTTCAAAATCAAAAAATTAAAATCTTTAATAGTGGTCCGATTTTGGTCATTGATACCTCTAAGAATAGGTTTTGTTGAGCACATAAACTGTACCAAAGTTCATTTAAATCACTCAATTATTTCTTAGCTGCTGAGGCCAAATAAAATCCGGTTTTACTGAAATTCGAGTTATTTCAAAATCAAAAAAATTAAAATCTTTAATAGTGGTCCGATTTTGGTCATTGATACCTCTAAGAATAGGTTTTGTTGAGCACATAAACTGTACCAAAGTTCATTTAAATCACTCAATTATTTCTTAGCTGCTGAGGCCAAATAAAATCCGGTTTTTACTGAAATTCGAGTTCAAAATCAAAAAAAATTAAAATCTTTAATAGTGGTCCGATTTTGGTCATTGATACCTCTAAGAATAGGTTTTGTTGAGCACATAAACTGTACCAAAGTTCATTTAAATCACTCAATTATTTCTTAGCTGCTGAGGCCAAATAAAATCCGGTATTTACTGAAATTCGAGTTATTTCAAAATCAAAAAAATTAAAATCTTTAATAGTGGTCCGATTTGGTCATTGATACCTCTAAGAATAGGTTTTGTTGAGCACATAAACTGTACCAAAGTTCATTTAAATCACTC
>CAUVYK010000573.1:0-20566 GCA_963556175.1 Tipula confusa | reverse complement strand
TACACGGAAAACATAATCGGTTAAAAGAAACCACTTACAATACTACCTCGTACCGCCATTGTCCTCCGAAGAGATTCGTGATAGCAACGGGTGAATCTCGCAAACTGGCAAATGATTGGTTTGTTTGGAGTAAAATTCAAAAAATTGGAGATCTAAAGATATGGCCAACTTTCCTGGGGTATCAAGAAAAACGAGGTCCGAGACTTCTCCAGAAAAATTACCTTAGCTGAGGAAATTCTACAGAAATATGGATATCAGCTGACAGCTTCCTGGAAAAAATGATTACATAAGTGTTCGTAATTTATCCGAGGCATTTCAGAATTTTCTGGAAAAAAATCCAACTGAAAACGTCGGATTCTCTAAATTTGCGGAGCTTCGACCAAAAGAATGTTTATTAGCGGAAAGGCCGGAATACATAATTAATGTATGTGTATTATTTACCAGAATAACAATTTGTTATGTCTAGTTTTATAACAAAAATTTTACGATGTGATCATGTTATTATAAGAATGAAAGAGAAGTGTTAAAAAAGTATCCTGTGAAAATTTGACGTGAGACTGCTGTGAAGATAAATGTGAAGATTGCAATGTGCTTTATGGATAATTTTCTGAAAGAAATTAAAACCGCCACAGAAGCCTGAAGAGCTAGATGATGTAAGATATTGGAAGCCTGATGAGAAGGGCGTGTAAATTGGAAAAGATTAACATCTTCAATTGATGAAATTGTCGGTATTTTATCAAACTCAAAGTTTGGTCCAGCAGCATTGCGTAAACACGATTATATCTTTAAACAATAATCTAATTACCTATAATCACGTAAAAAATAATCACGTAAGTAATAATAAGTTGGGGAATATGTTGTGATTTTGGATTTTTCTGAGAATTATAAATTTATAACACAAAATGAAATACAAGCAGCGCATTATTATAAAACGACAAGCGAACTTTATTCCCAATCGTAAACCATCAGCCAGATGAAATGAGGCATACTTTTAAGAAATAAGAAAACTTTACCAATATCAAATTCTATCAACATGATTTCACCATCAACTGCGAATAGAACTTCTTCACCACAAGCCACGGAAGAGGACCATCAGATGGTATTGGAGACACCAATAAGATAATTTCTAGAACGGTTTCCTTCAGAAGTATTGACCAAAGCCTTTTTAATACTGCAGAAGGATTTTTTAAATGGTGTAAAGATAAAAGCAACATAAAATCTATTAATTTCGGTTGTAAGCAAACCAGAATATGCAGAAAACAAAACTAAACTAAAAAACTAATTTCAAATATTAACGCAGTAAAGAATACTCGTCAAACTCATCAAGTAATGTCGAACTTTGACACAAATTTTATTAAAACTAAAATGTTTTCGAATTCTCTTATTGTTACTATACGTTCTTTGAGAAAAAATAAAAATAATTGTAAAAGTAGCATTTATTATTTTACATTTAGTAAGGAAACATTTGAAAAAAAATTTGTTTAATTTTAAACGATTCTACTGGCCGATCTATGGCATGTCTAGTTTTACTTTTATGCTTATTTGAAGCATTGGGTTATTGTGTTTAAAAATAAGTTCTGTAAATAACCATTTATTCAATTTTTTATTTACATTAAGCCACTTTTAGTTCTAGAAAACTGAAACCTCTAGCTCCCAAAATAGGTTCACTGTAAACGTGGTTTTAGGCTTGAAAAGCTGGATTATTTCCTTTTAAATCCCGTATTAGGATTTTATTGATTTTGGTAGCTACCCCCTCTAGCTGATAAATTCAAACCCCACATATATCTCATTATAACATCTAAAATAACTGTACAGTATCACAAAAAATTGTACATAAATTGTTAGCATGAATCTGAACCTTTCCTAAATGGTACAGTTTACGAATAAATGTTTTATAGAAGAGAAACTAGCATATTTTATATATGAGTACAATATTGTAAGTGTGAAAAATGCAAAAACTGGCATGTCCAATAACAGGACACTCGTAGGTAAAAAAAAAATAATGAAAAATGAGTCTCGTTATTTCGAATGGGGAACACAAAAAAAAATAAAAAAATCGAAATCTAAGAGATGAATTACATAAAATGCAATAAATTATTATTGCTTTAACCATATACATTGATCAATGATTTGTTTCTTGTGACTTCACATTACAATGCTCGTTAAATAGTTCTTCAAATATTTGAATATGCGGTTTACATAATTCAAATAATAATTCCGTTGGAGCTCGCAGTGAATCAAAACTAGTGTTACTAATATAGATTTTCATAAATATAAAATACTCAGAATTTATTTTTATGCATCATTTTCTTGATTTAGCAATTTATTTTCCCAATATTGCGAATAATCGTCGTGCCAAATATTTAAATATGCATATCCTAGGTAATACTTTATAGCACAATCGTATAAGGTTACACTCCTGGTGCATTTTATCGTCTAAAATTACATTCCTGGTCCGAGACGGATGTTTCTACAAAATCATCTATATTACCACTGTCTTCGTAGGTAATGGTATTTTTAATGGTTCTTTAAATGGTTGATCACTTGCAGATCTTGTATAAAAGTTTATCATTGTCATCATGACAATTAGTTAAGGCTGAGTTTCTTAAAAATTTAATTGACATTAATTATCTTAATAAAGAGACGTTGAACTGTTTTACAGTTGAATTTCGCCGATTTCCTAATCTCCTTCTTTGCGTTATTAGACCAAAAAAATTTTCTATCGGGTTCTGGTTTAATCAAACTGTTAGTATAAAAAATATTTTACTGTTTTTTAACATTGAATTATTCAATAATTGTAATAAGCTTTTAAATACAATTTTTGGTATATCCGTAACGTTTTAAAACTTTTGATGAAATTGCTTAAAGTTGAAGAACATATATAAATCATGGGCCGAACCATTGTCTATGCTAGTACAGGCTGGCTGGACCAATGCAATGTGCAGATGAACCTGTATTCGTGAGTCCTCGAATTGGCTGGTGACGGCGTAAGGTAGGAAGTTAAAAATTAACCGCGAAAGAGTTGGTAGAGCTTCGGCCCCAAAAAAGATTACAGGGTTAAGAAAACACACATATATAAATTTTCACTACATATATTTGAGGAGCTGCGGGGTGCTATTCTTAAACTATGGCGAAAATTTTCGTAACGCTGTTTTAGTAATCGTAATGGAGAAATCATAATTTGATATACTTGAAACCTTTACGAAAACCGAATCGTGGTGAATAAAAATGATAGGATGGTATGGTTTTTGACGAGAAATTGTTCGATTTTGACGTAATTTGAAATTTGTGTTTTATATGAAAACAAGTAATTTTTGTTTTTATTTGTTTTTATTTAATATTTTGACGTATAAAATTGACTTTTAATGATTAGTACATACATTTTAGTAAGTTTATTACGTAAAACCATTTGATTATTTAAACAAAATGAAGTTCTTTTGGTCGTAATTTAATAAAGAAAAATGTGAATTGCGAACAAAGAATTTATTTAATGCATATTTTTTAAGTTTTTATTAAATAATTTGTAGATAACTTCAAGCACGACTCCGGTGCCCGAGTACCACACTGTATACGGTCAAAATATTTTACAAAGCACATGATTTTTTTTACGTTGGTTTGGTTATCGCAAATCTTGAAGAGTGAGTTTTTATATGTTGATATTTTTAGGAACTTCTCTGATCAAATCTTCTTCGATATGTTGTAGGTTTAATTTGGGAATGGCATTGTTTTTTATCTTTAATTTGCCCTTGTATTTGCCCAAAATGAATATCACAAACCCTTAAAAATTGTTTGTCGAGATTTACTATCTTTGACATAGATTTACTATCTATGTCACATTTTAGTAACTAGCAGTCAAATAATGGACTTTCTCGCTCCGGAAATTTATAAAGCTGTCGATTATAGATGTTTTTTTTTGCTGTTTAAGCAGGTTGAAACTAAACAAACAATTCCAGATGATCTATGATCGCCCATCCTATACTTTTAACAGCAATTAAGGATACTGAATTAATTTATTTTGAATTTTTTTATATCTTATAAGTGCGTTTTCATTTACATTTTCCTATTTAAACATAATGGGTGATTTATTCAATCAATGTAATTTTTCAAAAATAAAAAAATGAAAAATTCAATTTTATCGAGTAATCTTTATTATCATGTTGGCTTCTAATTCTTCAATCGTAACCGGCTTATCCATGTAGACTTTGGACTTTTTTACGTAGCCCCAAAGAAAAAAGTCTAAAGGTGTGATATCACATAATCTAGGTGGCCAATTCACTGGCCCGAAGTGAGAAATTAACTGTTCACCGAATTGTTCTCGCAATAAAACCATGATTACATGGGTTGTGTGGCAAGCACAACCCAAAAATCATCATCACCATGTAATCACCGCCATGTAATCATTGCCATGTAATCACCGTCTTGTTGGAACCAAATGTCAACGAGATCATGGGTTTCAATTTCAGGCAGCAAATAATCCGTTATCATGGCGCGATAACTGGCGCCATTCACAGTTTCGTTCCGGCAGGCCTCATTTTTGAAAAAATGTGTACCGATGATTCCACCAGCCCATAAACCGCACCAAACCGTTGTTTTTTCTGGATATAATAGTTGATCTTGAAGGTTTTCGGATTGCTCTTCAGCCTAAATACGGCAATTTTGCTTATTAACGTAGCCTTTAAGCCAGAAATGGGCATTATCGATAAAAAAAATGTACAAGTTTTTTTAAATACAGCTGAATAATTAATAGACGCTGCCGGGCTAAATCTTTCCATGATGAAACGTCAAACAATATTGAACTAAAATACCATAACTGTTTGACATAGCTCACACGTGATCTGTCATAAAATACCTACTGAAAAAATTACCTCTAAATAAATCACCCGTTACATATATTGAGTGGCATTTGATTGTGCTATTACATATCAATGAGGGAAAATAGCAATGGAAAAAATTAAATTTGTACGACATTGCACACAGTTGTTTTATTTTTCAGAATACTGCCGAACTAAATGTGTTTTACATAACAACAGAAATCTTTTTAAGTTAAAGATTAAAAATAGTTGTAAAATAAACCCATGCTTATTTTATTTAAAATAAGAGATTATTATTAACATTTATAACTAAATATTATTAATTTATGAATAATATTTCTTATAATATTAAAAATTAAAAATAAGAGTTTTCGTCAAAGTTCTTTACATGATAGAAAATTATTGGCAGTTGTTATATTTAGGAATGCTGTAGAAAAAAATAAATTAGATCTTCCTTAAAGAAATAATCAACATACTGGAATCAGCGGAGAACATTTCCAACAAAACTTAAAAAAATGTTGATATTCACCAATATCTAAAGATAAAATGTAAAACTCACAGAAAACCCAGTCAACAATGAATCCTGAATTTCTTATATATTTGGTTATGGCCGTGTTTTTTTTTGATATCGGAGAAATCGGAGAGATTAGAGAGATTATTTATCGGATATATCTGATAATTTTTTTCTCCGATTTTTATCTATCAGATCGAAAAAAATATTTTTTGTGTTTTTTTTTAGTATCAGAAATAATAAATTATTTTATGAATTTCAGCATTAAACTCCCTAAATTAAAGTTTTATTTGTCACCTGATAGCTCAACATTAATCGGAGTCGCCAATTTAGAATTTACTAAAAAATATAAAATAATCTGTACATTTTTTCAGAGTAAAAAGATCGTATCCGATAATTATCGGAGCGTAAAAAAAAACGACACAGAGAGATAATTTTTTTCTCGGATATTAAAAAAAAAACGCATATCTGAAAATTTGACAGTAAATTTATCTCTCCGATTTCTCCGATATCAAAAAAAACAGACCCTATAAATTAATTTTCTGCTTCCTCTATAAGTCATTATTAAATGTATAGAATAAATATAATTAGTTTAATTATTTAATCTTTATTATCAATTTTCATTCAAAAAACTAAATCTTTCAAACAAATTTCTAATTTTAACCAGTAATGGGTTTTATTTTAATTTATTTGTTACCTACTAAAACAATTTTAAAACTTCTATTTTATCAAAACGAATTTTTTCTAGTCATGGAAAATTTATTAATGAATATAAAGAAATCCAACAACCACAATCAATTATGTATTGACATATAATATATTATGAATAATCCATATTTATATAATATATGGCAATCAGTGGTATTAACTATATTATTCTTCATTCACAGCTTTGTTTTCGTCGTTGTTTTCAACTTATCGTGTTACAACAAAAAACACTAAAACTGATTAATGGCTGTAGCCAAATAGTCGGGTAAATCATTTAGTACAGTAAATTGAAATTTTAGTACACATTTACCTCCAGTAGTATCCGAATTCTTTGGTACATAAATTTGTCAAAATCGGCTGGTAGGGTAAAATATATTGGTTTAAAGAGTTAATTTCACTGGTAAACGTGAAATAGTTTTGTTATCAACATTTTGTGTTTGTTAAAAAATGGAAAACTAATAATGATCCGAGTTTGCGAAATGATACGAATAACAAAATTAGCAAAAAAATGTTTTTCGGAATTTAGTTTTCGGAATCGAAAACAGCTTATGTATAAGAATAATTAAACGTCAAACGCACAACAACAAGAACTCATTTACCCAGCTATTTAGTACAGTATTTGAATTTACCCTTTACACTGTTAAAAAATAGTAAAAAGTACCATTTACCTGACTATTCGGCTACAGCCATTGTCTTGGTTTTTGGTCTTGTTGTATAACTATTATATATTTCTCGAAAATATATATCGATGAATCCATAACTTTTATTTTAATTTTTGTAAAAGGAACAAAAATTACAAAATATTTATATTAAAATTAGTTTTTTTATATATATTTATACATGTTCATATATTAATAGTAATTCATAACATAAACAAATAAAAAAATATTTAATATTTAAATATCGATAAGTTTTTTAAAAACATCCAAAAAATACTACGGGTTACATATTTTCGTTGTTTTCGATGTTGTTTTCAGTACACTGCCATACATATTGCTACGTTATTGCCTTGTCACCCGTGAAACACAAAGTACATTTTACGATCGAGTATAGGAACTAAACTTGATTTCGGTCGGGAATGTAAGTCTGTTTTTAGACCGATATAAGACCGTCAGAAAACGTGGATGCTTCCAGTCTTCGACCCGACTCAAAATTTAGGTGGGTAACGTATCGGTATAGGACCGTCATTAGTAAACTGGATTTAGACACCATTTCAGTTAGTAATAGAACCTATTCAGTGGGTCTAAAACCGCACAATATAAGTCGATAGAAGACCGTCATTAGTCAACTGGATGTAGACGCCATTTTAGTTATTGATAGAACCTATTGAGTACGTTTAAAAACGCACTTTATAAATCGATAGAATACCATTATACGTAAGCTAGTTTTGGGATGCTGCATTTTGATCGTTAGTGGAACAATTAAACTAGTGGATCTTAAAACCGATTTCCTATAAATGAAAACATCTATAATGCAAAAATTATTTAAAAAGTATTATTTATTTATGAATAATTTTACTTCAATTGCACATATACATATAGTAATTAATAAGCGTAATATATACTTATTTTATGTTCTTTTGAGGAACTCCTGAACCGCATGCCTTACATCTGGCGTTATTATGGTCTTTTGATTTCTCCGTTTTAAAACGTCCAAGACGATTTGCAGGATCGTCTTGAATGTTGTAAACCTAGTTGTCAAAAAATAAATGATTTGTAGATGTTGACATATAATTTTTAATTAAAAATACATACCCTGATGTGTTGAAATTTTTAAATTTTCGACAAAAATTAAATAAACCTAAATGGAGAAAAATATTAAGTTAAAAATATTAAGTTATGTAAATCCTCATAAAAGAAATATGAACTTAACTAATATTATACATGATATTTAAAATAACAAATCACGCCTTTACCCAATCCTTTACCCAAATCCTTTACCCAATCCTTAATTTTTAAAAATTTAAATTTCACTTTATAAACACTTCATTTCTTTACTTATAAACACTTTAAACACCACAAAAAAAATAATTTTGTTTAACCACAGCGTCTACGCTGTTCTTTCTCTAGAAAAAAGCACGTTAAAAATGATTCTAATAAACGAATTCGCCCGTAATACGACTGAAAATACAATTATGTTTTCGGTACACTGGGACCCACTTGAGAACGTTAAAAATCAGTAATTGCAAGCCAGTTATTTGACCGTCATATAAATCCCGTTATTAGTATTGAATTCAGTCTATATTTGGTTTCAATTCGCCCGTAATACGACTGAAAATAAAATTATATTTTCGGTACACTGGGACCCATTTGAGGATGTTAAAAACCAGTAATTGTAAGCCAGTCATTTGATCGATAAATAAATTCCATTTTCAGTACCGAATCCAGTCTATAAGTGGTTGTAGTTGGCCTCAAATACGACTAAAGACAATATTTTATTTTCGATACATCGAGACCGTCATTAGACCGTCCTAGGGAAGAATTTTTACATTTCAGTCGGTTTATGTTTTACTGTTCGTATCTCTGGATTGTGAATAACTACTCGAATACCACTGTCCACTAACAAATTTCCCAAATCCAAACAAGAGTTTCCACTTTAAATACTGTTCATTCTCACAGACAATAATTTCCCCAATAAAACACAATTATTCACAATTAATTACTATTAACAATTCTTTATTTAACAACAAAAATCACTTCCAATGACTTTTAATTTTAACCGCTTGTTATCGCTTTCGTATTTTAAATACAACTATTTCTCGCATACAACATCGGTTCGCTAACAAATTAAAAACATCTCTAATTTTCTACTTCCATCGAGATGTCACTCTACATTCTATTTGCTCAATTTTTAGTACGACCAGTACTATCGATACTTAATAGATGCCTCTAGGATTAAGCCTAGAGAAATCGTCATATATTTGGAATTGTGCTATCGCACGCTAGGTGGTATCGTAACAAAATATACAAATATTTTTTGTATTTTTTACATTGTAACGGTACGATTTTTATATTGGAAATACAACAACACAATTTTAAAATCTGAAAACAAAGTTGTGAGCAAAGAGTTATATCAGATATACAGGTATACTATATACCATAAATGAGGAATTTGGGCTACATAATATACTACGAATATTGTTTACGAGTACATGTTTTCTAGTTTTGATCAAAAACAAAAAATGATAAAAAAATATATTATGTATTATGCATTTTATGATCGTTTGCAAAACCAACACAAATGTATATACAAGCCATGAAGTTGCGATACTTATGCCAAACAGTGACTACTATACCTAAGAATTAGTGTTGTGACGTAGTATAATTTGTATATACTTTTATTATATCCTTTGATGTAAATAAAAAATGAATACGAATGATGGAACAACAGTATGTTGCGCTCTGTATGACAAAGCGAAAAACAAATTTATTATTTAAAGAGAGAGAGAGAAGTATTGTTATTATTATTTACTTCTTTATATACTATACTATATACTATGAATTTAGAGCAGAATGGACAGTGCAAAATATAATTTTTGTTTCGTTTTTTTTGGAGAAATGTTATGTACTTTGAATTTAGAGGAGTATGGACAATGCGAAATATAATTTTTGTTTCGATTTTTACTGTAGTCAAATTCTCTAACACGTAGCCAAATAGTAGTCATAATATGTTTTACTTAGCCAAGCTTCATGGCTTGTATAATATACAATAGTGTTGGTTTTGTCGTTTGTCAAAACCATCTTTACCAAAAGCCGTATTCATTGCATACTCATGCTATTTAATCATATGCACAAATAATCATTAAAATAGGACAATCTCATAAAAAAAATAAATACCACAATTTATTTTGGAGATGTGCACATAAATTTGTGATTTTTTTTAGGTTATATAGGAAAGGCGTCAACTTTCATAAACTATAAAATTTAGCTATAAAAAAAAAAACAAAAAAAAACTGTTGTCTTCGTCACTCAAGTGTAATTTAACACTATCTTTCCTGTTTTGGTTTTGCTGCAGATTTTAATGTTTGGCTGCAGAAAAAATATGTTTCATCGTGGAAAAACACCATTAACATTTTTATCTCTAAACAACGCAGACTATTTAATGTCTATGGATAAATGAGAATTGTTTCGTCTTTTATTTTGTTATTTGTGTTTTGTATAGGAAAGAGATAACATCAATTTTGCCTTTTAATTTTTTTTTTACCATTTTTTTTACTGCCTTTTGTTTTATAGTATGGAAATGTTTATTTTATTTTACACTATATCAAAACCAACACTATTGTATATTATACAAGCCATGCAGCTTGGCTAAGTAAAACATATTATGACTACTATTTGGCTATGTGTTAGAGAATTTGACTACAGTAAAAATCGAAACAAAAAATTATATTTCGCATTGTCCATACTCCTCTAAATTCAAAGTACATAACATTTCTACAAAAAAAAAAACGAAACAAAAATTATATTTTGCACTGTCCATTCTGCTCTAAATTCATAGTATATAGTATAGTATATAATGAAGTAAATAATAATAACAATACTTCTCTCTCTCTCTTTAAATAATAAATTTGTTTTTTGCTTTGTCATAAAGAGCGCAACATACTGTTGTTCCATCATTCGTATTCATTTTTTATTTACATCAAAGCATATAATAAAAGTATATACAAATTATACTACGACACAACACTAATACTTAGGTATAGTAGTCACTTTTTGGCATAAGTATCGCAACTTCATGGCTTGTATATACATTTGTGTGGGTTTTGACTATATTCTAAATCATATATCGACGGTTTTTACTTACAATACATTCTCATGTGTATATGATGAAATAGCATGAGTATGCAATGAATACGGCTTGTAGTAAAGAGGGTTTTAATTTGTCGATTGTGATCACAGTTGGGCGTGTAAATTACACAATGTGATTTACTGGGTTTTTTACATGTAAAATGTATGTGAATTGTAAACGATTATTTTATACATACTGTAAAATTTAAATCAACTTTTTCATTACAATTATCGCCATCTGTTACCAAATCTCTTAATTAAAGAAAAATTGACTATATACTACAGTGTAGTGTATTTATGTTTATTTATTGTGATATTTGTACAAATGTAAAATAAAGTGCAACTTCCCTATGATAAGAAATATTTTGACAATGAAATCTTGACACCTGCTATCAATAAATGTAATTTGATGAACGCTTCGTTTTTCGTGAGAGGAGTTAGCATATGGAATTCCTTGAATGATAACTGCTGGGTTTCAAAAAGAATATTTTTCCCAAATTTAATTATTAATGTATTAATCAATTTATCTAGTATTAATTCTATGGTAAGGTTAGCATAATGGTATTGCTGCAAACATAGGTTATGAAAAATTATTAATTGTAATTAGAGTAAGAAAAATTAAATTGAACTAATAAAATTCACTACAGTTCCACGCTTAAAATCGATAATCATATTCGCTACCTCTTTACTACACTGGACATCAAAGGCATAATACATAAGCATTTTATTGAATGTATAGAATAGGGCTAGTAATTTCAGGCATACATTTATTTGATGAGAGTGAGACGGGTAGTGATAATTTGGTTGATTTTGTCCTGTTTGAAAATAATAAAGATTTAAATTTAAAAGCCAGTCAAACGAGTAAAGATTCACTTCATTCATTTCACTGCAGAGAATTATTTTATTTATGATTAAACGTCAAATTGCAATTAGTTTTCCGCTACATATCGAAAGAAATATGCACTCTTAAAAATATTTTATTTTAGTTTATTCAAATGTAGCTAGATGGCACTATGTCACTAGTTGTTTATTTTGTCGAATATAAAAACTAGTTTAAGACGTAAACAGATGGCATTGTAGAAGGATAGGTGATTTTTATAGTCTCAATGTAGATAACTAAAAGTTGAAAATAGTTATGATTAACCATTTAAATAAAATATTTAATTGGATTTTCTAATGCAAGTTATTCTTATAAACAAATTTTTGTATCATTTATTCAATATTTTAAATTATTTCTGGACGGATTCTCGTTTTTTAAATATAATTTACATATTTTTGTAATATACACATTTTTTTTTGTAATTTACGTTATTTACATGTAAAATGGAGAAAACGTTTTTTACATGTAAAACGCCCAACCCTGATTGTGATATCTATCAAGATATTAGACCACTCATACACACATTGCAATCACAACACAATGGGTGCTTTCAGAACTGCCATAATAGATATTGCTACCTATCGGTATCATATTTGATTATGCATCTTGCCAACGTAAAAGGAGCCGACTTTCATAACTATATAAATGTTCGCTATGTAATGAATCGACATACGAACACCGATGGGAAAAATGACATTTAGCTCAACAGTTATATCGAATGTAAAGGTTGCATTCAGTACTCAACCCGTTGATTTTACTCAACATGTTGCCAACAGTTGGCGGACCTAAAAACGCCCAATATTACGAAAATGTAATAAGCAAATGTACTCTGGAAGAGCGTAAACATTTTTAAATTTCTATTTGATTGTTGTTTTTGTAAAATCACCAATTTAAAAAACAGAAAAAAATCTTTGAGGTTTTACTTCTGTCTATGTTAATTTTTTCTGTGCTTCTAGCTTCTAGTGATTGAAGACTAATAATTGTATTTCTGTTTAAATAGTTGATTCGACCACTAAAAGGAATACATTTAAACATTAAGAAGATAGTCAATTTTCGCTACAATTAGAGCACTATAAATTAGGATTCTAAATTTGACAGAAGTATTCCAAGCAGCTAAGTACTAAGCTGTTATATAGCGTAATCAAATTAATGGTTCACGATTATTCTTTTCCTCGACGAAAAATCAACCCTAGTAGTTTGTGAGCTTTAGCACACGCAGAACCTATATGAATATCATGCTTTAGCTTGGAATTCAATATTACACCAAGATCAGAGATCTTAAAAACCATTTCTAAAATTATATCATTGATATTATAAGGAAACTGAGTTTGGTTAACTTTCCTTGTAAATGAAATCATTACACATTTTTTAATATTGAGTTTTAACTTAATTTGGTTTAGACCATGTTATCTAAGCCGTTATAAATAGGCGTAAAAATTGTTAAATCATCTGCATATAATAAGTAATCACAAGATAAAATGTTAGGCAAATCATTGATAAAAATAAGAAACAAAAGTTGGCCTAGCGTAGAACCCTGAGGTTCACCAGATTTAGTTACAATTGTTTTAGATAGAAAATCATTAAATCTTACTTGTCGAGTGTAATCAGAAAGATAAGAGTCTAACCAAACCAAAATTACATCAGAGAGTCTAATACTCTCTGATACATTTTTTAAACAAAATATAATGCGACACGGTATCAAATGCCTACTCGAAATCAGTATAAACACAGTCAACTTGCTGTCTTCTATCAACATAATTAAAAATAAAACTGGAAAAATCAATTAAATTTGAACATGAAAAACGCTTAGGAAAGAATCCTTGCAGAGAAGTATTAATTGTTTGTTGGATACTGTTGAATGTGGTTTTATATACCAGATCTTCAATAATTTTGCTAAGACAATTTAATATAGATATATGTTTATAATTTTTTATATCACCTCTATCAAGTTTTTAAAAAGCGGCAACTTATATGAATTCTTCCAACAGTAAGGAAATACACCTTTATTTAATGATAGATTAAACAACAAAGCTAACGGCTTAGTTAGCTGAGATTTCAACTGAAAATATGAAGTAATTCGATATACCGTCTGAACCAGCACCCTTTTTTTATCAAGTAGTGAAAGAACCCTAAACACATCATCTTCAGAAATATAATCAACGAAATGGCAGTCAGAAATAATACACCTGATATCTTTAACATACTTAACAGTCTCATCAAGATACACAGACTTAAAATGAACAGCAAATAAATTACAAATTTGATTTAATTCAGAAGACTCTATATTATCTAATTTCATACATGACGGATACTGAGATTTAGTTGTAAAAATCTGAGTATAGCACCAAAGTAGTTTAGGATTACTTTTTATATGACTTTCAACATACTTCATATAACTCGAAAAACATTTACGGGCTTCATACTTTACACGGCGTCTCCACCTGACATAAAGTATACCATTACAATATCTTGTAATAAAGTTTTCAAAGATGGCGTCATGAGGTCAATTTACAATAAATTTGTAGCGACCATCGCTACACAAACACAAAAATTATTCCGATATTTCGTGCACATTTATATAATTCGCTGACGCTACTTGTACACTGTACATAAATATATATAGAGCGTAAAGTAGCAATTACACATAGCACTCGGTCGCCATGGTCTGATGAGATGACAATTAATTTTTAAATAAATTCCTCATCAAATCGAAATTGAGTTTTGTTTCGCACATCATCTACATCTGATTAATTAAAATAACGACACACACATCCGCCGTCGTTATAAATTTGACGTTTAGAAATCATTTAAATTTTTGTATTTAAACTTAAAGCATTATTTGTGTACAATTTAAAAATATTCTCTAAAAAAATATTAAAATAGCTCTGGACAATTTTCTACGCATTATTTTCAAAATCGGTCCTTCTAAACTATTTTGAATTTATGTTCCAAAGCCACTCATTATTTCTATATAATTGAATTAATTTAAGGGTTTCGTTTTTCTTTAATTTTGAGTTTTTTAATAATTAAAAATTGTAATCAACGATGCATAAATTTTGACAACCAAACAGTAGAGACTTTCAGTACAGAATACAAATCATAAGATAGCCATTTTGAAAACAATAAAATGGCAAAATTCTTGCATACCATCAACTTTGGCAAGATTGGTAGAAAATGATTGTATTCAATATGGTATGACATTAATATTTTGTGTCCCATTAGCAACTGTTCGAAAATTAATGGTATAACCCGATTGCAATTGCAGGTGGAGACGGTGTGTAACACTCTTTCTAAGATTAGAAAAAATAAAATAGTCATTTCTGTTTAATGAACTACGATGACGTTTATGACTTTTATTTTTCAAAACGAATTAATTTCACCGAGTACCAATTTAGAAATTTAGAGTTGACTTTAGAATTATTGTTAGGAATGTTGTGCCTTGTTTGGGGCTATAAAATTAATATTCGTAAATAAATATAATCTTATTAAATTCATCAGTTTTTTATTGCGAGTTGGCGATCGACTGACTATCTTTTTTTTACCATCCGTATTCTATCTCATCACATACAGTAAGATATTAACGATTACTTCAATTTTACCCTGCCAGCAAAATATTTTCATTACATTAATAATAATTGTTTTGTTATTCAATGTTTGACAATTATAAAATTAGTATTAAATTAATTGATTCGTAGGCCAAGAACAACACAACTACTCCCCTTTCAGCGATATCGTTGGGGTATGTTACATTACGTTTCGGTCGATCATTTGCTGTTGTCGTTTGTGGCTTTGGCTTGCTGCTTGTTACGGTTTCTTTCGGTGAAATATCATCCATGTAAAGTTCTTCTTTCCAAATAAACGCCGGCTTGGGTCGATCAATGGATATGTGAACGACGCGATTGTTCATTTGAATGGTGTATAATTTATTATAGCTTTTTAATACTTTGGAAGGCCCTTCATAGGGTGGCGATACGGATGATATGATTACGTCGGTGCGGACGAAGACATGACTTCTTGAATTCAGATCCTTGTTGATGTAAAATGTTGGCCTAGTATGGAAGACTTGTGGCTGGTATTTATACTCATTATTGATTCACGCAGATTTTTTACTACCTCGTTCTAAATATAGGTAGATTTATTTATGTCGTAGAATTATCCTAGTATATGTAATGTGGTGCCATAGACTAATTCAGCTGGCGTCGTTTGCAGGTCCCTCTTAAACGAAACTCGTAGACTTAACATGATGACTGGTACGTCGTCAACCCAAACAGCTTGTCCCAATGCAAGGGACTTCAGCGTTCTATGCCTTCTTTCTATTATTCCATCCGAATGGGGATGAATGGCGTGGTTTGAATTCGATCCGCTTCAATGATTTTAATAATTTCTCTCGTCAAAAAGAATTCGAATTGCCGACCTTGGGAGGTTGTGATAACTCAAAAACCCTCGTGTGACTGATTCAGATGTATTATCACGTATTGGAATCGCCTTCGACCAGAGATTAAAACCTGGATGTGACATTTTGTAAGTTTATGTCATGATGTGGTGCCGAAATTTACGTGTTATGTACGTTTGAATATTTTTCGTTAATGTATCGCACCAGAACATTCGGCTGCTTTCTGGAATAGAAAACTGCTTAAAAATTAACGAAATTGTAATTTAAATAAATCCTTCGTCCATTTCTTGATCTTTGGATAATTGCTCGAAGTCGAATGTTTCAATCAGCTGAATTCTGGATAGTCGATCGGCTGTTTTATTTTCTCGGCCTCTGATATATTGAATATCGGTGGAAAATTGACCCACAAGGTTTAAATGGCGGATTTGCCGAGGAAGCCTTGTCCTGTTCTGTTGGAATGCCAACAGACCAGCGGTTTATGATCCGTGTAGATTCGGCTTATTCTTCCCTCAAGTAAATACCGGATATGTTTGACCCCCAAATACATGGTCAATAGTTCGACCGTAGGTGCTGTATCTTGGCATCTTGGAAAAATATCCCAAAGACTCAAAATTGCCTTTTCAAAAATGAATGCGGAATCATACAGACCAAATGGGGTCGTGTTGGCTGTTTTTGAAATGTCTTCTGGATTAATTGGCACCTGATGAAATGCTTTTTGGAGGTCTCTTTTACTAAATACTATTTTTCCGCCTAAAATAGACGTACAATCGTGAATATAAGGTATCGGATACCGATCAGGCACTGCCTGTGCATTTAAGGTTCTGAAATCTTCCCAGGTTCGCCATATTCCGTCTGATTTACTCACCATGCGCAAGGGGCTGGTCCAGTTACTGGTAGATGAGCGGCAAATACCCATCTTCATCAAGTATTCAAATTCCTCTTTTGCGGCGGCCAGCTTTTCAATATCTAATCTTCGTGGTCGAGCGAAAGTCGGTTGATCTGTTGTTTTGATTTGGTAATGTCTGCGAATTCGTTTAATATGTCGGCAAATGGTGATTGCGGATTAAACGACTTGATTTTTGCAGTTTGAAATTTTTGAAAAATTCCCATTCGAAATTTGGTCGTAAATTTAGATTCACTTTAATTCGTTTTTTTTCTATATACATTAATCGTAGTTCCGTTTACTGCAAACAGTTTATAGGAATTTTTTTTTCGTTTGGCGTGGGCGGTAATACGAATACATCCGCGCCCGTATTGATGAGAAATTTAATAGCCAATTTTTTGTCCGTAATGGACAATCTGCTTATGTTGACACAAGCGGATGCATAATCGGCTAAACTTGCGTCAACGATCGTTTCATGGCTTCACACTAGCTTCAGTCGTTAGTAGCGTTTTATGTCGGCAGGGACTACGACATTTATACGCCTGTTTGCCAAATCGTCGATGGCACATGCATTGTTCATTATGTACGCTCGGTGTTTTACTTTGCGTACCTGATGAAGAACTTGATGAATTACAAGTGCGAGTTCGTCCTAGTGACCACAATTTTTAAACTTGTCTAGATAATTCAGCTATTTCGATTTTTAATTTTTGATGATACGATGATGGATGCGATGATTCGTTTGTTTCGTTCGCAAGTTTAACTTTGTTGATCGTACGAATCTGCATAACGTCCACAATGGCGTCTGCAATCTTATTAAATTCATCCACAGAACTGGCGGGCGCAACTAGCTGCACGTTCGTGATCGGGCAAACGTTGAACCCACCGACCTTTAAGGGCTGCATTATTTATAGAATTACCGGCAACTCAACTCGGTGCATTTCATAAAATAGCTGGCTGAGTTTCAGGTCGCCCAGTGGCATTTCGAATAATAACCGGTTGAGTCGTCGCTGCTGGCTTTCGGAAAAGTGACCAATTAATTTTTCTTTGATATATTCGTATTTTTGAATATCCGGGAGGCATTAATAATCCCGCGTAAGTGTGGATATATATGTTTTCTTTATTGAGAGTTGGCGATCGACTGACTATATGTTTTTTTTAATCCGTATTCTTTCTCATCACATACAGTAAGAGATAAATTTAAATTAATAATAATTGTTTTGTTATTCAAAGTTTGACAATTATAAAATTGATATTAAATTAATTGATTCGTAGGCCAAGAGCACCATAGGAATGATGAAAAAATTTAGTAAATTATAGAACTTGTTAATTGCCTCATCAACAGCGCAATTATAAAAGAACTGAATCCAATTATAAGATACAAGTTTGCTTTGAATATAAAAATAATTCAATTTTTTTAAATTTGATAAGGGTAGTTGTTGGTAGGGTAGTATTTTTAGAAGACCTTTTTCTAATTTAATTGATAAGGGAGGATGATAGTAATCAATTTTAGTCAACAGGTAGATATTTCGGGTAACCTTAATTTGTGTAAGAATTATAAGAGATCAAGAATTATATCATTACAATTTTTGATAAGATTGTTCTGCATAGGAATTAAGCACGACTTTTAGTGATTAAAAAAAATCCATATAATTTCATGTAATTTGCTAGAAAATGTATGTCTAAAAACACTACGGTATAATTTCTTGTAATTTGCTAGAAAAACGTTCGTCTAAAAACACTCGTCTGTTTTTTCTTTGTATGCTTCTTTTTAACATTTACGTATGTTGTTGTCAATACAAAAATAATTATTTTTTTGTTTTGCTAAAAATTTAAATTTGTTATATTTATTTGTCTTAAAATATTAAAAATATACAAAAATGAATATAATATAATAACATCTAAATATATAATATACCATATTTAAATTATGTTATTTTATTCTCTGTTTTATTTATATAATACTTATTTTTTATTTTTATAATTTATTTATTTTTTAATAGTTTTATAAAACGATAAATTTGTTTTTGTAGCAGACTATTATAGACTTTCCGTTGTTTAAATATTGTTCGGTTAGGTACAAATTTATTGATAAAATTCATTTTTAGTCGGCAAAGTTCATATATTATATACAATAAATAAATGAAAATAAAATAAAACATTGTATGATATGTATTTGTAATTCATTATATTTTTTATTTATTTTAAATATTGCATATTTGTTATCAATTCTATACTAATTTTTTTTATCGACTAGTATGGATGTACTCATAAAATAAATTTTCTATAGTGATTTTTTTTGGTATCATGTAAATCCTCCGTGTTTTGAGTTGGTATCATGTAACCTTATTGTAACAGTTTAAATAATTATTTTTCGTTAGTGATTTTTTTTAATCACTAAAAGTCGTGCTTAATTCCTATGCAGGTTTTAATTCAGTAAGTATTATTGTTTCTAATAAATGATTTGAACTTCCACCATAAGAAATTTTTGGATGGACAAAATTAATACTCCAAGTTATACGAAAGAAATTATTCCGTGATTTGCCCAAACGTATTTAAACTAATTTTTATTAGATTGTAATAGGTTCTAGGCCTCAAATAACAAAAACTTATTGGCGGGTGACAAAAAATCAGTAACTACTAAGTTGCAGGATTGTTTACGTAGGTAGCTTTTGACAATATTGCTTTATTTTGTTTGGCAATTATCAAAAATTGTTGATGAGTCAAACGGGTATTCCATTAAACAACTACCAGTTTGTTTACTGATTTTGATTTAATCCGGTACATGTGACGTATGTCATTTATATTATATTTAAAATTCAAAAGTCTACATAAATGGTCTAACTGTTAAAATAATTTTACATTATCACCCATCGTTAAACCGTAAATGAGATTTTTTGTACTATTTAATTGATTTTCAAGATACACTTTTTTGAAACTATTGACAGTTGTGTTTTGATAAATGTGTTGTCCACTTGCAACGAAGTAATTTAATTCATGTTAAGTTGATCTCATTTTCCATTCTAGCAAAATCATCGCATTGTTTGGTTAATTTTGGTAGAAATGTAGACATAGCATTATTCTGTTGTTTTAGATTATCCAGTAATGTTAACATATTCCACATTTACTCTTGGTTACTTTGCATGACCCTTATTTCTTTTTTTAATGACCCCCATTTTGAATAACTAACTTCTTAAACTAATTTATTAAAGTCATCAAGGTCGTTAACGGAACAGATACTACATATAAAGGTCATTATACTCGCTTCAATGACCGTTAAATTTAATTTCAATTACTCATCGCAATTGGGATGAAAGAATTGATTGCAGCTACGACATTGATGCTGCAACTTATTAACTGCAATGGGTCTACGGCATTTAGAACAAATATTTAAAAAAATTTATTAAACCGTACAATTTAATTAAATTAACCGTTTTATGACAAATTCGTCATATAATCGCCAAAAATCCAATTTATATACATAAATCATTTAAATTAACCGTTGTATGACAAATACGTTACATAATCGGGCATTTGTTCAATTAGTTCTGCCGATGAACACCAGTTGTATGTAAGGGATAAACAATACGAGAAAT
>CAUVYK010000572.1:0-30926 GCA_963556175.1 Tipula confusa | reverse complement strand
TCAAACCACTGGATTAACTTAACTCAATTTAAGTTTTTAAAAAAAATAAAACTTTAAAATATTTAATTTAAAATTAAAAGAAATATGAAATTAAAATTTTTTTATGGTAATCGAGTAAAATCGGCGGTGGTTTCGAATCCCTGTGTTAATGATAGTTTTTTTATTACAAAAAAAATTAAAATAGATTATGAACAAACGAATACTTACCGAGAAAACTCTGACTGAAGAACTAGCCAAATATACGCATATGAATTAAACGGTAGGTGTCGGTTTCATTACATTTTTAAAATTCAATACATTTTTGAAATTAATATTAAAAAAGCCTATGGTAAGAACTAGAAGAACAAGCATCATTGAGGAAGAGTTTAAATTGAACGACGAAGATATAAAAGGCCTTGAAATGAAGGAATCATATATAAACATAATTTTAGGTGACATAAGTGAATAAATAAAATAGTTGTCAAAATTTAAAATAATAATGAACAAGCAAATTTGTACATGTGACGATCATAAGTTAATGTCATTAATAAAAAACCAACGAATGAAAGAAAACTATCAATGGGTATGCACCAAGCCTTGCACAAATACCAAATAAATAAGAAATGGTTCGGTTTTTATTAGTTATAAACTCCCTTTCAAAAAATGTTTTTAATAATTTATAAGTATATTTGTGGTATTCAATTCACTGATATAGCATTTGAGTTAAATGTTCACCGAGTAACCTGCAGTGAATTGTGTGCGACCGTTAGAGAGGCGATTTGTCAGTTTATTTCACTTTAAAGTGAGATGCTTGGAGGTTTGAATTTAGATGGATATCCAAAAATTGTTGAAATAGATGAAAGTTTGTTTTTTAGGAGAGAATATAACCGTGGTCGTATTCTAAATGGACAGTGGTATATTGCAGGAATAGAGCGGGGAACGAGAAAAGTATTTATGATTCCAGTGGAGAACAGGAATGCCACAACGATTGCAGCAGTTATTCTAAACTATGTTCTACCAGGAACACATATTATTACAGATCAATGGCGAGCTTATGCTCGTGTTTGCGCGATATTGGTGAATATGAGCATTCAAGCATAAACCATTCATTATACTTTGTTGATCCACACTCTCCAGAAATTCACACTCAGAACATTGAGGGATTTTGGTCTCGATCAAAATATTATTTGAGAAAAAAATCCGGCATTAGTCAAGAATTGCATAATGAATATCTGATCCAGTTTATGTGGGAATACCGCATAGAGAAAAGAAAACGATTTAACACTTTGATATTATTATTACAAGTTGAATAAATTATATTTTTTATTTAATTTTTTAATATTAATTTCAAAAATGTAATGAAATTTCAAAAAATGTAATGAAACCGACACCTACCTTAGACGGTTAAACTACACAACATACCCCCGAGTTCGAACCTTGCTCGGAACATGTTTAAAATAAAATAAACCTAACCAAAAAAAATAAAACAACCCTGTTCCAAGCAGGGTTAGAACTCGGGGTTGGGGTTGTGTAGTTTAACCGAATACAACACTGTTAGCACACTACCAGAAACATGCAAATCTTGCACTTTGTAATGCTTGAGAATTGTAAAATTAAAACCGTTTCTGATCGTTTTTATTTTGTTATTGATAGCTTGAAACAATATTATAAGTAAATTATTATATTTCCATAACTATTTTTATTTATTAATTTGTTTAAATTTATTTTATTTTAAAAAGTTGCATTTATTTTGTAAAAAAAATTATTATTAACACAGGGATTCGAACACCACCGCCGATTTTACTTTATTACCGGATGATCTATATGAAATTGTTCATCTTTCAAGATTAAAAAAATTATGAGTTTTAAAATTTTTTTATTTTTTTATAATATTTTAACCCCCTTGGTTATACAGGCGCGCGTAATGTACGGGCGCGCATTCTGTGCACCACATTTAATAATATTATTTAAATAAATTTTTTTTATGGGGGGAGGAAATGTACAAGTGCCAAAAAAGCAAAAACGGAGTCGAAAAAAGAGAAAAAGCGGAGTAAGTCCCTTTGCGGAAACGCATTAAATAAAAAATCTTATCTTTAAAACCTGAAATAATAACAAACACACTTTCTAAGGCGCAATCTGTCTTTGATACGTAGCACATAGTTTTCCTTTAGGTTTCTATAAATAGACGAGAATGGGCATTTTGAAAAAAAAGTAAGCTGCCATGAAGATTTTTAGAAAATAATGCTTGATCTGTTTCATCATGAAAAATATAAATTGTTAAAGTCACCACAAATGTCATCGCCTTATTATAAAAAAAACAAAAAAACATTGTAGTTAATATTTAATTAAGAACCTTTCCGACACTGTTCTGGCCACCAGATATGTGTTTGTGGGATATTTTCATAACTTTCTTGAATTACTTCTATTTGACATTCGATGTTTTCATCAAGATAGTTTTCATAACATCCCTTACATCCCCCCTTCCATTTATCCAAACCTATATAAAATAAATCTAAAAAATCACTATTAAATTTATCTAGTGGCACTATTAATTCTTTAATTTCTTCTTTTAATTCAATTTCATTTTCTGAACATAATTCCATAATAGTTTGAAATGAGGATCGCATCGTTAAACTTTTCATATATTCCCAGTCTGTTCTTCTGTAAACAACTCTAAAAACAGCATCTTCCATTAGGTCCATGTTAATTCTTACTGTTTCTAAGATATTGTCTAAACATCTATCTCCTTGAAATTAAATTCATGCACAATAAGGTCAAAAAGAAAAAATAAAAATGATATTGCATTTTCACCATTGATTGGTTTCGTATCGTTTCCGTTTCTGTCTTTCAAAATTCCTAGGGACCATTTAAACGACTCAAGATACCTTTCCATAATAAATGTTTTTTTTTATTATTATTTTTGTTTTTATATTTTTTAATGTATCAAGATTAAAAATTAAAAATTAATCTAGTATATAAGTAATTTCTGTACTAAATTAAATAGACCTTTATCTTTTATTTTTTTTATTAAGACAAGCTATATCAATAACTTTAAATATACATATACTTGTTAATACAATGTATGAGAATAATCGAACTTTTCTTTGTATTTCGTAGTCATTTAGATAAACATAAACTTTAAAAAATATAACATCTTTTAAATCTAAATAGTAATATTAATTTTTAATCTTCTGGGTTATTTTTAACTTCCATTTCTTAAATATCATTTTCTTCCCAATTGTGCCTCTTCTTCATTATCACTGGAGGTCCCAAACAACATTTCCAAATTTACTTTTCTTTGAATATCATTGTTGTTGTGTCCCTTCTCCTTTTTCAATTCTTTATTTGAGCCACCGTCCTGTCCTTCTTTTATACTCTCCTTAGGCCATATTTCCTGTCGTTCCTTTATATGGAATCCTGCTCCATCTACAAGTCTTTCAAAGGCTTCTTCCCAACTTTGGGTCAAATCCACTCTGTCTTATATACTTTGCCTTTTGTCAAAAGAAATGGTTTATGATGTTTTTTAGTACTATAGATTGTATGTATGCTTCAATGTATGGTGATATTCCGACTTCTTAAGGTACTTTTTATGGTATTTTGTAGCAATACCGTCTCACGAGATTACGTATGGAATTATTTACACGTTACAGTTATATAGAAAACCTAACTCATTGGCTAGCGATTCATACTTTCCTAATTTTTCCGTTTCAACTACTTGAAGCGAGTCCTGAGAAGTAATTCCTACCTCAACAAGTGAAATTTTATGGGCCTTTTTGTCGTACACAAATATGTCAGGGTGATTGTCGGAGACCTTGATATCAGTTTTTATTCTGGTGTCGACTCGAATCTCTGTAAAGTTATTATCAAGAATTTCTTGAACAGAGTGAGTTCTAATATTCTTGATCTCTTGAAGACATATTTGTTACACATAAGCATGTGTGGGAACCTAACAACTTCATTGTGTCTTCTGGTGTAGTCGTGGCCTAACATCCTAGCACATCTTGTTGCAAGATGATGGATTGACTTCCCAGAGATACCACAATGTGAACATTTTCTTTCATTACCCCAGAAGACATTTCTGTCTTGGATGTAACAAAAGACTGTATCATCACATGTTCAGATATTTCAATTCTTCGACCACATTGAAGGTCAATCATACTAATAAGTTCGTTTTCTCTCGACTTATACAATTTCGAGTGAAGGTTATGATTTTTATTTCTTTGTATAAATGACAAACCAGTGCTGATTTGAGGGACTTGGCGTTTACCTCAATTTTTGGTTTATACAAAATTTGGAGGTACTTCTTTATCATTGCAACGTGAGTACTGTTGTCTTCTTATACCTTTAGGAATGCTGATACTCTTATGGAACCATTTTTATGTTTTTCCAGCCAATCCTGGAGCTGGAGAAGCATGTGCTTGCTTTTTTGTTCCACACTGTGGAATCCTTTTCCAAGTTCGGTTCTTGATAAATAGAGATTCTCCTTACACCCTGGTTTTATTTGCACCTTATTACGGACTAAGATTTCTCGAATGGCTTTATCAAGTTCAGAAAAATCGACACATTCAAGCTTTAATACTCAAATGTGATAGTCCACAAGAGACATTGCATGCTCGTTTATTGCCTTGAATAGATTTTTAGCACTCAATTTTGTTGCACAACATTTTTGTGCTCACACTATAACCTTTTCCTTGACCTCATCGAATGATTCCTTTGTTGTTGTTCCATTGATATCCTCTATAATTCCCAAATACTTGTAAGTACTTGGTCCTTCAAGAAGAGTGGTTGTATCTCTACAGGTCGGATCATTCGTGATCGACCTTTTTTTATTGATTTCTAGGTCACTAGACGCCAAGAAACTGTCAATGTCACGTGTCATTAAACCTAGATTTTCAGCATTCTTGGCAAGGAGTTCTAGATCATCGATGAATAAGTAGTGATAGGTTGCATATGATGTACTATCCGAATGTACCGAGACCTTTGGATATTTTTCATTAAGTATGCGGCTTAATGGGTCCATACATAGCACAAATAAGAAAGGAGACAGACTGTCGCTCTTTAGAATCCTCTCTCGATCGTCTTAGTTATGATTTTCTTTTGGTCCATTGAAATATCAAGCTTCCATCTTGCAATTGTAGTTTTTATAAAGGTTAGGATCCACTTTGGAAAATTTAGTTTCTCGATGCATTGTATAAGATATACATGATCAACAGAATCGTATGCTTTTTTTACATCGATCCATGTTGCTTTCAGAGCGTTTTCATACTCTTTATTTATTGTTACGTTTAATAGTGCCTGCTCCTTGGTGTTCTACACTTTCCGTACTATACCCAATTGGTTCTCGGATAATAAACCAACTTTTTCCACTTCAAGTTGCATAACCTTCGTTATGCATTTGGTTGTTTGTTTGTATAGTTTAGACATACAAGTAATTGGTCTGTAATCAGAACATTCCCGTGGAATACCTTTAGGGATGAGATATGGTAGTCCAAGGTAAAACCAATTAGGCCCAGGTTTGCCTTCTAGGCATATTTTCTTTACAAATTCATAAAGATGAGTATGGGTCGATGTCGTATGTGTGGTAGAAAATAAGTGTAACAGAAAATGAGCGTAACGAAGTTCGAATCGCGATATAATTTTTATTTTTTTTAAAGATATAAATATATATACTAAAAAATAATTTATAACTTTACTTAATCTGTTTCTCTTTTTTTAACTTTTATTTCAATTCGCGTTTACTATATCATTTATCGGGCCGCCTGCTCTTCGTATTCTTACTATCTCGATATTCCCTAATCCAATAAAATATTTTTTCCTAAATTCGCTAATCTCATATAATTCTTGCATAGATAGATTTTCGATCGTTGCTTGTTCACCGTCACTCAAAATATTGCTTCTAGCTTAAAACACCTCGAGTTTTTAAACGCAATTGATGGAGACATGGTAATTGCCTTATGATATTTAATATTATAATCATACGTTGTTTTTAATAAAATATCTACCTAGCAAAATGAAACTAATGACGTCATTGATGAAAAAAGCATCCTTTTTATAGTTGCATTATAACGTTCAATTTGGTCCTGCGATTGTCGGTGATATGGCTTGCCAAATATATGTTTAATATTAAATTTGTTCATTAAAAATGCAAATTTCCTGTTTTTAAACACACATCCATTGTCACTATGTATTTCTTTCGGTACATTACAATTAAAGAACAAAAATTCTCAATGCAAAAAAACATCATCAGCTGACTTAGTAAAACAAGGAAAACCCCATGCAAATTTTGTAGCGCAGTCTAACAGATTAAATAAATATTTATATCCATAATTTTGGTCTTCATATTCTGTAATATATCTGATATCCATTTCTAATCTATAAAATTTATTAAGAATTATTATTGGATTTACTGTTTCTTTTGAAATAATAACAGTTTCTTTGATTACAAATTACACAAGATTTCAAATTTTTTTCAACGTCAACTTTTTTAATATGATAATATTTAGATTTTAATCTGTAAAAATCGAAAAAAAAAACCTCTATGGGATGTAATGTGGGATTCTTCGAGGCATGTATTTTTTCTTGATTGATTGAAATCTCAAATATATTCTAAAGCGTTATTAGATCCACACTTAATATATATCCTATTGTTATACACTTGCATCTGTTCTGCTTTTTTAATAAACCGATTTTTTACTGCGATTCAGAAAAGTTGGTATTGTTTTTGTTGTCAAATAATGTAATAGATCGTTATATTCTGTCTGCTCTCTTATAACTATTGGAGTTGACATGATTAGTATATAAATTTATTTTAGTTAAAAAAATAGAAATTCTATCAGGATTAGAACCGTGGTACACTTATTTTCTGTTACATTCATTTTTCACAACAGGTTGATGTCATATGTTTTATAAAGAATTTATAGATTCCATCAATTCCTGCCGTTTTCCAATTGGCAGTACCTTGATGGTCTCTAAAATTCCCCATATGAAGGAAACGAGATTAGGGAGCCGTCTGGTGAATAATATATCAGATACTTTTCAAAACTACTCTACTCAATTTTTTCGTTCTAGATAGTGGACCAAAAGTTCTTTATCTTTTCGTCCCCAATCCCCTGCTCAGTCACTACGTTTATAGAGAGATTTCCATAGTATTAACGTCGAAACAGTTCGAACAAGCGATTTTTACTTCGGAATTTCTTACTCTGCTAATGCATCGCGATATTCAACTCATAGGCTTTAATCGACTCGTAAAGTCTAACAACTGCTTTCTAAAGATCTTTTTACTTGCTCAATATAAGGTTGAATACTCTCATGATCTTTTTTGATGTTTTCATTTCGACATTATCAAGTTTCTCTCGTCTACGACATTTTTCAATGAGTTCATTGTGAGTATTTAGTGAAGTAATCTTCTTTTCAATGTATTCTTCCCAATGAGTCGGAACTTCTCCCTAAATGTAGCTTCTTCATAGCAGACCTGCGCAGCAAGGAAAAGTCGCACAATCTCGGTCATGTTATTTGGTACGTTGGAATTAATGTACTCTCTGACAGTGTTCTTTGTAACTTCCATAATTTCGAAGTCTATCAATTCGTTCTGTATTTTCCTAGTTCGGATCGCGTTTTCTATAAGCTCATCACTGGAAAGTTTCGAAATTTTACTCAAGAAACATGTCCTAATGTTTATATAGATACTTGCGTCAGAAAACGTACAAGTTTCGTTAACCCAGGTAGCGATTCGAAGTCACTTTCCATTTTCTTCTTCGTCTGATTTCTTCTCAGCCTCACATTGTGTTTTAAATTTTATTTCCGCGAGAGTCTTAGCTCAGCCATATTTCCCATGTTAATACCCTAGAAGCTCCGACCACCCACCTCGTGGCATTTTTTCAATTTTTTTTCGCCCTACCAGAAACGATATACATGGTCGTTTACTTTCGCCGGCTACTATAGAGTCCAAATGGATTGTATAGCAGTCATCCGATTTCCTATCAGTCCACTGTTTACTGTGGGCTGGAGATTATTTTCTGGATTGTCTTGTGTTTTTCGCTTGACCAGGAGGCTGCTTACCACTCGTGTGAGATTGAACAATTGAGTCGTTTTTATTTTTAAAATTTTTGTGGCACAATTGGGTCTCGTGTATCAACAGATTTGTCTTGTTATCCTCCTCACCCGTAATATCTTTTTTTTGGCGTTATTTTGATTTTATCGTCGCTCGTTACGTATCTCATTTCACCCATATATATCCTAAATATAAATAATGAGGTGTATTAGTTAATAAGTAAATCTCATAGTTTATATTGAGATGAAAAGAAGGTAAATTCCTATTTTAGCCCTCTTTATTTATTTTAGCCTTTTTTATTTATTTTAAGACAATTTCTTTTATTTTAAAAAATAAATAATCACACGGTGTCGAAAACAAATAAAATAACAGAAATCGCACCTTCGTTTTTTCATACCAAGAAATAATACACGAAACATCGACTCAACATTCCCTTTGTAAAAATTTAAAGGGGGATCTATTTGATTTATTGGTCTGGCTTGCAAAAAGAAACTTAATTAAAAATAATATGATGTGTATTGATTGCGTCGAAAAATGTCTTTACAACATCGTGAAAAATCTAAAGATAAATATGAGTGGTTTTGTAATAGTTGCAAAAAGAGCAAAACAATAAGGTTTCAATTATTTTTCGAAAATAGTCATTTATCAATAGAAAATATTTTATTAATTATTTTTCTTTGGGCGAAGGATACTCCTCAAGACCGTATCGTTGAAGAATCAATGTTAATAAAATACTGTAACTAAATTTGCAGTGGTATTGCGTGAACTATGCGAAAACGAGTGTATTTTATTGTTCGAAAAAATTGGTGGATTTGATAATGATGGCAAACCAAAAATAGTGGAAATAGATGAATCAAAATTCTTTAAAAGTATATATAATAGCGGTCGATTTTCTGATGGTCAGTGGTGTTTTGCTGGTGTTGAGCGGAATTCCGGCCGTTTTTTTATTGTTCCAGTTGAAGATAGAAAAGAATCAACATTATTAACAAAAATTCTAGAATGGATATTGCCTGGTACGAAAATAATTTCAGATAAATGAGCAAGTTATCGTAATTTAAGTGACTATAATAATTACAGCCATGAAACTGTCAATCACTTTTTATATTTTGTTAATCCTGATAGTCCAGAAGTACACACGCAAAACGTGGAAAATTTATGGCATCATGCCAAAAAAAATTAAGGGGGCAGTATGGAACATCCAGTGATTATTTTCAAAGCTATCTGTTTGAATTCATGTGGCGAAAAAGACATCCTAATAGAAGAACTGTATTTGCAAATTTGATTGGAACCATAACTTTATGTTTTCCTGTTTAAAATAAAACAATCCATTAAAAATATTTCTATTTTTTAATAATTCAATTTTTATTTTTTAAAATAATAGAAATTGTCTTAAAATAAATAAAATGGGCTAAAATAAATTAAGAGGGCTAAAACAGGAAATTACCAAAAAGAATATGGTATAAGACACGTTTGGGGGGGGCATTTTTTCAATTAAATCTAATATTTAATAAATAAATAAAAATATATTAAAATTCAATTCAATTTAATCAATTCAAGATATAAATCGTATCTGTGTAATAAGCACGGTCGGTTTTTAGGGTCTTTAATTTCTTTTTTAACCCTTCTTTTTTATGGTGAAAAAATAAAGTTTAAAAGTAGCAACAGAAATAATTGATGAAACTTTGGTCACTATTTTGAGCATTGAAATCTGTAAATCGTGTTTAGGCACTCCTTCAATTAGCATTGACTGTATATACAGTCAATCTTGTGTAATATGAACATTGTGTTATATGAATACAGCTTATTATGAACATTTTTTTGATTCTTCCATTTTTTTTATTATATTTATATTATGTTCATAATAATTGTGTATTTTGAACAATGAACATTTTTTTTAATTTTTTTAATATTAAATTATTTTAAATTCTATACTAAACAATACCCTGACCACCCACAATATGAACAGAAGTAAACAAAAGATCTGACATTTAAATAAAAATCTGAATTGACAAGCCAACTTAAAGCAGAAACGGGTATTGATCAAAGGACATTGGCCAAAAATATGACGTTTCTTTGGGCCTAGTGAACAAGCTACTTAAAAATCCGTTTGAAATTTCAAGTTGCGAAGTAAATAATGAAAGACGAAGAGTCGTAACATTGCATAAAACATGCAAAATCGATGCAGTTTTATACAAATGATTTAATTTAGTACGGTCGAAAATCTATAATTATCCCAGGGTACCTATTAAAAGAAAAAGCGATTAAAATCGCTGAAAGTCTGCAAATTGGAAACTTCAAAGCTAGTAACGGTTGGCTCGCATCATTTCTTAATAGGCATAATATATCCCCTCGTAAAATTAGCGGGAAAGCTGGTATAGTGAATAGGAATATAATAATGGATTTTAAAGATTTGTATATTGCCAAAATAAAAGAATATAAAACTGATGATTTATTCAACTGCGACGAAACTGGATTGTTTTATAAACAATCAGGGAATAGAACCTATGTGAGCGAAGAGGAAAAAATAACAGGACTGCAACATTCAAAAGACCGGTTCACGTTATTATTTGCAGTTAGTTTGACAAGAGAAAAATAAAAACCTGTTTTAATTGGAAAGGCTAAAAATCGAAATTGTTTTAAAGAAATTAATAAAGAAAATTTGCCCTTTACATATTATAATAACAAAAAAAGCTGGATGAATTTATCTATTTTCATTGACTGGTTAAAACATTTAAATATTTACATGAAAAAAATGAAGTGAAAAATTTTAATTCTATTAGACAATGCCCAGGTACACCCATATTATGATGAATTTTCAAATATTGAGCTTTTTTATTTTCCGCCAAACACCATATCTCTTATACAGCCTCTTGATCAGGGTATTATTAAAGCATTTAAAGATGGATATATAAAAAAATTCATAAATTGGATTTACCTCCAAAATGAATGTGATATTACGGATAAAAATAATAACTACATAAGAATAATTGATATTTTGCAGGCAATACTATGGATAGGAAAATTTTGGGAAATATTTAAAAAATATATAATAGTAAATTGCTTTAAAAAAAGCTTTGGAAAATAGTTTAATTTTAGATGAGATTAAACAAGAAAAAACGAATAATGAAAGTATATGTTATGATATAATAGAATATAATGATGAAAATTTAATCGGGAAATTGATAAGTGAAATGGAACCGAAAAAAATGATGGAGTTTTTAAACACGAGGAAGAAGATGAAATTGTTAAAGATATGGAGTGTTATTAATTGGTCGGTAATTATGATGCTTTGATGAATTTAGAAAAATAAAAAATTTATTTCGAAAAACTGTCCAGAACATATGAACGAGACATGGGAGTGAGAGGAAACCATTTTTAATGAGAATAATGGCAGAATTTCCAAAATAACTGTTTTTGTCAATTCAAAAAATATTTTTAATGTAAAATATTGTGTTATAAAGCTATTAATTTTAATTGGCTGTTCATAATACTTTATATTATGAACAAGACCGTTTTTTGCTGTTTTAGTGTTCATATTACACAAGATTGACTGTACACACTGAGATGTACGATTAATAGATGTAGAAAGTCCGAAAGCTTTATAAATTTAAATTTATTTAAAAATACGAATTTAACTCCTGACAAAGTCTTAGTATTAACATATTTTTGGTACATAGGCTTGACGTCTACACAAATAGGACTACTAATTGATTGTGCTATTATAGCTGTTAGAAAGATAAGAAATGGAATAAATGATTTATTAAATAATTGGTTTAGATTAGAAGAACATATTATTAGGGGTCCAAACATAGTAGTTGAAATTGACGAAAGTAAGTTTGGAAAAAGAAAATATAACAGAGGACATCGCGTAGAAGGAGTATGGGTTTTAGGGGCTGTGGAGAGAACCGAAGAGAGAAAAATAATTCTTAAAGTAGTAAAAGAAGGGACAGAGGGACAATTAATGATTTTATAAGGCGTTATATTCATCCTGGTAGTATTTTGATATCGGATGGATGGCGGGGATACAATAACCCTGCCTCAATTGTTAAAGAAGATTTAACTGTAAATCATTCGGTTACATTTGTCAATCCGGAAGATGGAAGCCACATCAATACTATTGAAGGTAATTGGGCAGCTATAAAGAATTTTGTTCCTAGAAGATGTAGAACAAAGATACTGATCATCCAATATCTGAATTTATTTATGTTCATAAGAAAAAATTGAAATTTCAGCTTTAAAATATTTATTAAATTATTATTTTATTCTTAATTTTTTTTTACTAAAAAGAAGGGTTAAAAATAAAATTAAAGATCCTAAAAAACAATCATGATTATTACAATTAGCCTATAAATCAGTGGTTCTCAACCTTTTTCAATCCGCGGAACCTTTTTGTTATAAAAAAAAAGTCGCGGAACCTCCATAAAAATTCTAATAAAAAGAATAGAATTTTCGAATCTCATGCCTTTTTCCCCCCGTTAAAAATTATTTTTATTAAAAAAATAACAAGATAAAACTTCTTAAAAATTATATAAAATTTCAAATTAAATAAACTCGCATTAAAAAATTTAATAATGATGAAACTCTTCTCGTTTTATATTTTAATACGAATATATCTTTAAAAATAGAATAAACGCCCCCCATCCTAAACATACCGGTGACTCAACAACCTTAATTTAATTAACTTCAAAAATACAACCACAATCCACCCTACCCAAACCATAAATAATTTTGAAATACACAAACTATATATACTAACCAATACAAAAATAATTTAAATTAAAATAAATTTACTTGCCATCGCCACTTCAACTTTTCGGGTGAAAATATATTTTTTAAATTAAAATATTTTTTTTAACTTTAAAATTTTTTCACTATTAAAAAAATATCGCTTCAAAATCACTTTTTACCCCCCGGGTTCGAATCCTGATATTGACTTAATCTTAATTCGATTTAAATATTATTAATTAACCTAACTAACCTATATTAATATCAGGATTTGAACCCGGGTGTAAAATAGTGATTTTTAACCAAAAATATCTCATGCCTTTTTTTCCCCCCGGGGGGAAAAAAGGCATGAGATCCGAATTTTCTTCTATTCTTGCAATCAAAGCAAAATTATTATTGAATTTAGATGCAATACAAATAAAAAATAATTTATTATTAATGTGATGTTCGAGATCGTTTATCTTACATATATCTGATATATTGGGCCTAATATTTGAAAGAGCAACTCTTAATTCAGCATCAATATCTAATAATTTGCCCCTTTTTTTAGTTTTTATATTTGTCAAGGTTGAAAATCCCAACTCACAAAAATACGAAGTAGAAAACTGCAATAATATTTTAATTGCTTTTAAAGAAATATTGAAATAGTTCTTTTGTGCATAAATCCAAAATTCTTCCAATGAAACTTACAGAAACTTAATTTTCATAACACTATCCGCTATTAATGTAACTAAATCTTCTTCTTCTTTAAGAATAAAATCATTTTCAAAAGAATTATTATTAACTACAAAAGGATTTAAAATCCAATTATACATATTTAAATCTATCGATGGAAAATAAAATTCGAGTTTGTCTTTTAAAAAATCAAAATGCTCACATATTTCGGAAAGAATTTCATTGTTATAAGTTTCGTTTTTAAATGTTGGAAACATATCAAAATCTTTCTTTTCAATAATCCTACGTTTCCACAAAATTATTTTGTTTATGAATGAAATAATTTTATCTGTTGAAGTTATAATATTTTCATTTTTTCCCTGCAGTCTCGAGTTAATTACATTTTAATAACTAAATATATCAGTTAAATATGATAATCGAGCACACCAAAATTTATCTTCAAGGCTAAAAACAAAATCAATTTTTTTTCCATATTAAAAAAAATAATTAATTCTTCCTTTAGTTCTAAAAATCTATTTAAAACCTTTCCGCGGGAAAGCCATCTTATTTCCGTGTGTAGCAATAAACACTTATGTTCTGCTTCCATCGCAATGCACAACTGTTTAAAAATTCTTACTTTTAAAGGCCTGGATTTAATATAATTAACCATAGTAACTACTTGATTAAAAACCCTGTTTAAATTATTTGGTAAAAATTTTGAAGCAAGTGATTCTCTATGCAAAAAACAGTGAGTAACTATTAAATCAGCATTTTTATTCATGACTATTGTTGCAAATTCTTTTATAATACCTTGCATTGCTGGAGCACCATCTGTACAAATCCCAACACAATTTTTCCACTCCATTCTCATTTTTGATAAATATGAAGTTATAGCCCGAAAAATATTTTCCCCCGTTGTCCTTTCTTTTAACTCCAAACAATACAAAAACTGGTTAATTATTTCGTTTCCATCTAAAAATCTGATGTAGGAAATTAGTTGTGCCATTGATGTGACATCAACTGATTCATCAATCTGAAGGCAAAAATACTGGTTATCTATTTTTTTAATTATAATATCTTCAATATTTTCTGACATTTGAACAATTCTTCTTTTTATTGTGTTCTTTTATAATGGTATTTTATTTACTTCGCTTTTTTTCTTTTTCGCCAAACATAATTTTTACAATTTCAGAACAAGCAGGTTGAATTAATGTTTCTGCAATATTGTGAGGCTTAAGTTTTAACGCAATCATTTGGGTGACTTTAAAAGAAACAAAAAGGGCATTATCAGAAACGTTGATAAAAGAAAAAATATTTTTCGATTGGATTTTTTGTGCTTTTATAATTCTCTGAAAATAGTCTCTGCCTTTATCTTTTAAAATGTAATGTTTTGTATTTAAATGTCTTGATAATTTTGCGGGTGCCATTTCACTATTCGATAATTTATCTCCACAAATAATGCATATGGGGATTTGATATTGTGGATCACCCGACCAAGTAAACCCGTAATTCAAATAACTGTCTAAATATTTTCTTATTTTATTGTTACTTGTGCTTTGGATTGTTGTGCTTTTAGCAGGCAGATCTTCTTTATTTTCTTCAGTTGGTTTAAATTTAGACATAGGTGTATATTTTTTTTGAAGTGAAAATAAAATTTTTATAAAATTAAAAATAAAAAAAAAATTAATTCGCGGAACCTAAAAAAATTACGCCGGAACCAAAAGGTTCCGCGGAACCCATTTTGGGAACCACTGCTATAAATCAAAGCTTTGTTCATCGTTTAATATTCCTATTTTTTTTTCAAACACGAATCTTTCGACATGCTTTTTTAATAATTCAAATGTATTGACATAAGGTAAAGCTTCTTTGGATCAGGTAACGTTTATCTCCACCCCAGTAAAACTATGTAACGTTTATCCCCCCCAAAAAAAAGTAAAATATTTATTTAATTCAATTTAAAAAAATTTCAAGTCAGAAAAATCCAATTAAAATGATAAAAATAGAATACTTAGATAATAAAATAATAAAAAAGATGGATAAATAAAATAATAGATGATAAAAATAAAAGAAAATAAAAATATGGAAAATAAAAAAAATTTGCTCAATTCACTATCAATATTCATTTTTAACTAATTCGACTAAAGTTTACCAATTTTTATCATGGATGTTGTTCTTCCACATCCATTCTTGTAAATATTCTTCAATCAATTCTCCCGAGACCCCTTTCATTTTTTTATTTGCAGTTTCACCTCTGCCCAATACGACTCAATTGTTTTTGTGTTGAAAAAGGTTTCTGTGTCAACGAAGTACAAACTGTGATTTACAGTTTCATGATTAATCCAAGCCCTCTTAAATTATGATAGGCTTTCCATTTTTCGCTGTAAATCACTGTTCCCTGACGACAAACCTCCCGAACAATTGGTAGCAACTCAGACACAGATCGGTTTTCAATCGCGTTCATTTAAACCTTGGCGGGTTTATATGAGGTGTTTGCAATGCCAAAATCCAAAATTTCGTTGCTAGTAGATCTTCCTCTGTGATTTTTCGGCATATGCTTAAATAGACTCTCATCTATTTGACATATAATCCCGTTCCCCCCTAATCGTAATGGATTGGCAATAAAATAGTTCCTACATATTAATCTTATCCTAGAAAAGAAATTAATAAGTGTAAGCTTACATATTCCAGTATCCTGGGCTATCGATGACTGCGAATCATCCTTTCCCCACCTATATATTATAATTAGACGCCCGCTGAGTTAATTTTTAAACCGTTGAACAAAGTGTCTGTTCTTATCGAAAAATAAGATTTATAATTTCGACACTCTTTGTTCATGCATCGAAAGGCGAAGCAATCTGCCGATTTTTTATGAAGTGCATGGCCGATCTGGGTATTATCTAAGAGGTAAGGTTTAAACCTCGGCATTAATCCTATATTAATAAGGTATTGTAATGCGTCATCAGTACTACCATATATTGTTGGAGCTAGAACTGAAGAAAAAAAATTATAAGACATAGGTAATAAAAAAACGGATTATTTATATTTTTTAATAATTTTTTTATTTTCTCATTTTGGTATTTCTTTATTTTAATAATTTTAATTAATTATATTTTTTTAATTAATTTTTTATTTTAAATGGTAACGTTTATCCTCCCCAGGGGGGATAAACGTTACCTGATCCGCTTCTTTAATAGTTCTCCAAAACCTTTCAATATGTTGCGTATGTATATTGTTATCAACAAAATCAACAAAACCAACAAATTGATTGACAGTTTGATGAATATACCCCAATTGGTTAAGTCGATTGTATCCCCGCCATCGATCGGTCATTAGAATTGTTCCACTTTCATAATTTTCAAAACGAACGATTCACATGTTTCCCTATCTCTTCTTCTCACCATAATAATTCTCATTTGTTTTGTTCTACGACAAAAGGTACCAATCAATCAATATCCTCGCCTCTTAAGATACGTCCCTGTGCATCTCTCCTTGACACTTGATGTGTTTCATCAACTTCTACTATCCCCTCTATTCCCCCAAGTTTGCCTAAAAAATCATTAATGCTTTCTTTTTTTCAACATCATTAACTTTATCTATAAAATGTCGTATATGTTCTTTGGCGACGTTAATTTGAAATGATATTTGGGAAATTGATAATCGTATTGAAAAAAGATATAAAATACGAATAACATCAGGGATAGGAATGTGCAATCCTTCAAACACACAATACTTGAACAGGCCAATACTTTTTCGAAATTGAAGCAAACTACAGCGCCAACGTAAGTTAATTCCGTGCCTCGTTTACCTTGTTCGGTCTGCATTGGTTTGTTACAAAAGATGCAAAAATAAGATATGTAAATTAATTGCTTTTCTAATATAAAGGAGTGTGTTGCTTCGAATGTTTGAGTTGCATTGAATACTTAGATTAATAACATTAAGGATTACTTATATTAGATTTAATTAAAAAAATCCCCCCCAAAAAAAAACATGTTTCATACCAAATATATATATTCAAGTTGGATTTGAAATAAAGAATAAAGGTCACGATTATTTAATCGAAAAAATTAGATGTTTTTCGAAACAGTTAGCATTTATCGAAAGATTTAGAAAATTTCGTATAATTTAATTTCATATAAATATTTTGTCCACAAAATTAGAATGTTATCGAAAGAAGCAAACCACAGCAAAACTGGACATCATAGACCAAAAAAAACGGTAAATGTCCAAAACACGGTATTCTAAATAAAACACGGTATTTTAAATAAAACACGGTATTTTAAATTAAATAAAAAAAAACCATGTCTCGACCAATGCGAACACAAATCGTAGATAACGATCAAATAGTGTTTGAAAACGAAAATATTAATATGTTTATAAACGAGTCCTATCTTGATGAAGTATTTTCTAACGCAGTGAGCTCAAATGAATTTTTAGCAAAAATGAATATAATTGAGAATAGTCAACTTTGATGCTACTGCAATAATGAGTCTTACATGTCATATATACGAGACAATACACGAATTGATGGGTTTAGGCGGTTTTGTCGACGATGTAATAAAAGTTTAAGTGTAAGAAGCAGATCTTTCATTTATGACTGTAAATTGAAGTTTAAAATACTTTTTAAATTATTCTATAGGTATTTGAAGGGGGAAGAATTAGTTGATATCGCTTTTGAATTAAACATTAATCGCAAGACTGTTGGCACGTGGGCAAAATTTGTTCGAGAAGTGGTGTGTAATTATTTGGCTGAAAATAACGATACAATTAGTGGTATAGATGAATATGGAAATCCAAAGACAGTGGAAATAGATGAAAGTTTATTTTCGAGCAGAAAATATAATAGGGGAAGACTATTAAAACAAGAATGGTTTGTGGGCGGCATAGAACGAGGAACAAAAAATGTTTTTATTGTTCCAGTTTTGAATAGGAATGCAAATACAATGGTTGATATTATTTCAAGGTTTGTTTTACCAGGAACGAAAATAATTACAGATCAGTGGCGAGCTTACACAGCGGCAATTAGGCAGCTGGAAAATCTTGAACATACAACAATTAATCATTTTGCTATTTTGAGGATCCTGATAATTCAGAAGTTCATACCCAAAATATTGAGGGTTTGTGGTCACGATCAAAGTACTTTTTAAGAAAGAAGAGAGGTATTTCAAGAGAAAGTAAAGCTGAATATTTAATTCAATTTTTATGCGAATATAAAAACGAAAAGAAGATTCGGTTTAGTTTATTTTTAACATTAATCAAGTTTTCGAATAATTTTAATTAAGATTAAATTAATCTTTTTTTTATTTTATTTAAAATACCATGTTTTATTTAGAATACCGTGTTTTGGACATCTACCATAAAAACTACAAGTATAATATGAGACTATGGAAGATACAAACTACAACGTACGGAAATATGTACAAAATGTGTACTATTACTGTAAAAAGAAGAACATACACAGTTGTAACAAAGAATTACGCATTACTTATGATTATAAACTGATGAGATTTTTAACATTGCCACTATATTTGATAATTTTGAAAATTGTTCTACTGATAAAGATAATAAGAAAGAAGAAATAAAGGAAAATTTTATAAATTTATTCAGAAAAGGAATTGACAGACCAAAGGAATTATTCAAACTATTATCTTGTGTTATGAAAATATAAATATAAAATTTTTATACTTTGAAATTAGATCACTTAAAAAAAAGATGCTGATGAAAATATGAATTTTACTACGTTAGAAATGGAAAAGATTTGTATTGACCATTCATACAAAAATAGCAATACACCATATGTAATTGCATATGAAAAATTACCAATAAGAGTTCTAATTACATCCGAGAAGTTGCTGTTTAACATAAGTGCTAATACAAATGTGCATTTGGATGCAACCTATGAACAAAACTTTTACGGTTTCCCGGTTATCGTTGTAGGTATTTCAGTCCTGGATAGAATTTTTTTCTGCTCTTTTCTAGTTAATACAGAAAAAGAAGATACTATTACATATGATTGGATTCTTAATACATTTTTTGAAAAAATCAGGACAAGAGATGATTTTGATATAGAAAAAAATTTTATAGGAGACAATGCGAAACAAATTTCTTACCGAAATTAGCGGTAATATCCTATTATAGAGTAATTTAAATAATAAAGAGTAATTTAATGATATTAAAAAAAAGTTTTATAATTTAATGAAAACTCAGCTTAGAGTACATAATATTAACAAAGTTATTGCTATCATCAAAAAACAACCTCATAAAACAAAATTCACTCAAATAACCATTAAATAATCTTGCAGAAGTACCATATTGTTTCTAAGTTTTTTCTTCGAATGGTGCCAAGTATTCTCAATCTTTTGAGTGTGAATCGTTGGATCATGTTGATCAACAAAATTATAAGAGTGGTTAATTTTTTTCATGCATGTATAAATCAATGTTTTTTAATTCCATATAGCCACGCCAGCTGTCCGGTATTATTTTTGACCCTGGTTTTATATGTTTAAAAATTTGATTATACAATGTTTTTGCATCTCTCGATTTAACTACAACCATAAACATTTTTTTGATTTCCTTTCTATTCCACCGACTACCCATTTTTGTTTACCTACCCTACCCTTGTTGTTTTTTCGCTTATTAAACAACGATTCATCAATGTCTATATCGATTGCGTTTCCGTTTTACTCAATTCCTCCAATAGTATTGTTATCACTATCAATTAAAAATTTCCTGCACTTATCCCTTAAAAACTCGCACATTTCTGAAACCGTGTTTTTATTGATTTTAAGTTCGTTTGTAATCCTACTTTGTTTTTCATTTACACAACAGTAATAAATTAACATCATAGTAATATCCATTCCTAGTTTCCTTCCTTCAAATATCGAACTATTTCTGATACTTTTTGTTTTTTTGCACTTTGAACACCACCATCTATAGTTTTTAAGTTTTCCTGTCATTTTTATTAAACTCATCTGACGATGTTCTGCACAATGTTCTTCATTTTTTATTAAACTAAAAGAAGCTAACCATGTTATAAGCTTTTCAAAATTCTTGCTTAGTACAAATATAAAACGCGAAGACAAATTTTCTTGTAGTAAAATGTTTGTTGTATAAACATGGGCACATATAGTTATTCTTTCTCGGTTCATGTCATCGTTTGTGGGGGTTTTAATTATAAAAATTCTTTTTAATTTTTTTAATTTTTTCTTTATTATTTAAATTACTCTATAATAGGATATTACCCAAATTTCATATGCTGTAAAACATTATGGCTCATATGCGCGTAGGACAAATTGCTGGGCGCATACAATAACCTTAATTAAAAATATGTATTGCTTTTGTCTAAGCCACTACAAGAAGATTCAATAAAAGAAGTTTGTTTTTAGCAAACAATTACAACAAAAGTAATTTTTGATTATGGAATATAACTGTTTTTTTTAAAATATAATAATTTTAGGAGCCGCGGGGAAAAATTGCCCCTATAGGGGAATTTTTTCCCCCGTTTTAAATAAAATTTGTATTAATATTATAAATTAAAAATTCATTAAATTATTATTAAATTGAATTACTTATTTACTTATAATGTTTAATGTCGCGCGCTTGGCGCGCGACCATGCCAAGAATTATACGGTTTCAATACCAGATAAGTTTTTTTTTTTAAATTTTATAAAATCTAAAAAATTTAAATAATCCATTTTATTTCAGATTTTTTTAATACGAGAATTTATCCCTTCGTTAGTCTCAGTCTCTTTTTTTATCACTACAATTCCGTTCGGGTTCTTTTTTATTTATTCATATACACCATTATAAAAAGAATCTAGTATGTGCTTTTTATGCTTTTGATTCTCCGAAAAATCTTTTCTCTGCAATACTTTATCCCCTGCCTCAGAAACTATTTCAATTACATTCTTTGAACAATTTCTTTGCATTCTTGTTAGGTAGTTCTAATTAGTACTTATACAATTATTGTTTCTTTAAAAACATCGTTATCAATTTCAGATGCAAGAGAATTAAAACCATTAGTACATAGAAAAAGAATATACGGTGATTTTTTTGTTGATGAATTTACACTAATATTATAATTATACATTACATCAGGCAAGACATCATACCAAATTTCCCCTTGATTTTTAAAAAGAATTATCTGTAACAGTGCGTAATTGTTTGATTACAGCGCTCCGCTTGCCCTTAAAATTCAGGATGACTTGGTCTACTAAAATTTTGCTTTACGCTAAATGTTTTACCTAAATGCTGATTTTTTTATTTGTCTAATTCTAAATCACTAGCTGATTGTAAAATTCTAGGTAGTCCATAAAGATAAAAACATCCTTTTGCATGCATCGACTACTTCTTCTGCGGATTTTGAAAATAGTGGAACTGCAAATGAAAGCTTTAGATATATGTCTATCACATTGCATATGTATGAATAATTCGCATTTTTACTTTTCCGTCTACTTAAATCAGTTTGGTATCTTTTTCGTGGAAATCCGGCCTTTATATGTTTTATTGGCAGATTAGCTTTCAATTGTTGTGATTGAGCACACGTATACATTTTTATTGACATTTACAATAATTTCCCGTGTGATGCCATAAAATAAGGTGTTTTAAAACGCCTCAATTTTATTTTTTTCAAAAATGGGTTTCATCGTGGAGCTTTTCAACAATCATAATTACCTCAGCTGTTCGATCTAAGAATATAATTTTTCTGAGATTTTGACTACCATCATTTATATAATATCATTATTGTTGATGATTTGGATTCTCTGCTAATTTTCCCTAATTTTTTACTGCTTCTGATTGAAGTAATTGTTTTTGTTTCTAAATAGTATTTTATTTTTTCTTGTTTCTCTTCATTTTTGACGTTTGCGATGTATTTCAATAGTATATAAAAAGGCGGAATTTTTATATTATTAAATTAATTATGAATTTATATTATAGAAATAACCAACTACAACAAAATGTATATTTATATAAAAAATATTTTTTAAGACCATTAGTCTAATCGTGCAAAATAAATAATATTCGAATCCCTGTTTAATAAATCAATTAAGAAGACCTTGGCATGAAAAATGCTTGGCGGCCACATTTGACTATGAAGAGAACTTGTTGCCAATTATCGCTGATACTGAAAAAAGATAATATTTTTGAGGTCCAAAGGGTTGCTAAAGTCGATAATATACTGTATGAAATGTAAAAATCGGCTCAAAATTGTAAAATATAAAAGGAATAAAGACAACGAAGAATTTAGGTGCTATAAAACTCGATGTTAAAACTTACTTACCTATATTAGCATTCGAAGCAACAGCTTTTTCGAGAAATTTACCATAAGTTTGACTAAAATTTTAGTGGGATGTTATAAATGGTTTACTTATGAAAGCCAATCAAAATTTATAAAAGAATATAGGATAGACAAGAAAACAAGCAATAAAATATACAACGAATGTAGAATATTAGTTAACAATTACATGAATCAGAATGTAATAACATTGGGTGGGAATGGTAGTATTTGCCAAGTTGATGAATCAATTTTAAATATAAACAATAGTATCACGTAGGTCGAACATCGAATGAACCAAAATTGGTGTTCGGGATCGCAAATTTATCATTTAAACGGGCTGGATACTATGTACAGTTGGTACCTGATAGGACGAGCCAAACACTGTTACCAATTATATGTGCTAGATGCTTGCCAGGGACAATTATATGGAGCGATCAATGGAAAAGCTACATGAGACTACCATCTTTAGGAATTGAATTAATGACTGTTAATCATTGCTACAATTTCGTGAGTCATTTAACCGGTGTGAATACTCAAAATATTGAGTCGCTTTGGAATAAAATAAAGAGGCGTTTAAAATCTTTAATGGTGTGAATGCTTCATATCTTAATATTTATTTAAAGAGTGGATGTGGAAAGATAATGTTGCAAATGGAGATTTTAACGCTTTATTTAATTTATTATAGTTATATATATATTTTTATTAATATTTGTAAATAAATAAAATAGGGGAAATTTTTCCCCAGTTCCGAAATTTGCTCCAAGATTATTACCTTTTTGATTTTTCTTAATTAAAAAAGTATACTGTTAAATCGATACCGGCTCACAAAAATCATATATTGTAGTGAAAAATATTGAATCATGAAATATTGAGCGGGTTCAAATCCTCAAAAAAACTTTTAATTTAAAAAAAAAATTATTGCAAACTACTGTTATTATTATCATTTTGATTAATTCTAGGAATATTCAAACCACTTCTTGTTATTCTAGCACGTGAATTTCTGGCCAATTCCAAATAATAATTATATCGAAAATCATCAATTTCATTTATATCTTCAACACTTAAATTATTAATTGCGGAGTTATATTATTTAAAAATAAATTAGACTAAACATTAAACACATTATATCCTAATAATTCTTGTGCTGGAGAAATATTTATTGCACGATTAAATTTGATATTATATTCATAAACAATTGAAGGCAAAAGAACAACCCATGCGTTTGAATTACTAGCTTTCACAACAGACATTAACATCTTTTCATTGTAAAATTAAATCGTTCGACTTGGCCTTGGCTTTCAGGATGATAAGGACGACCAAATATTTGCCTTACATTATACTTAGGACAAAGAAATGGGTGTTTTTTATTCCTAAATTCACACCCGTTGTCAGAATCAACTTCTTTGGGTATGAAACGTTGTAAAAAAAATATTTCAACGTGGACAAATACTTCATTTGCAGTTTTGTTTAAACAGGGAAAAGACCAAGCAAATTTACTATTACAATCGATTATATTCAAAATATATTTATAACCGCTATTAGTTTCTTCAAATCCAATCATATAGGTTATGTCCAAACTAAAACGATCAAATGTATTTAAAATTGTCATCGGGGTGGCATTTTATACTGTCACATTTGTAACTCTTCGAGAAAAATTTTACATTCGTTAAGTACATTTTTAATTTCATTGCTTTTTATATTATAAAATTTTCGTTTCAATTCATGATGCAAGCTATTAATAACTCGACGAGATCTCATATAAACTTCATTTATAATATTCTTCTTTCGAGCAAATTCATAATCTGGAATAAATTCTATTGGATCATCAGTGTCCACTCTTACATATATTTTTCCATTTTTTAAAATAAAACTTCTTGTTTTTCTTTTAAAATTGGATTCTTCTTGATTTTTTAAATTTGAAGGTAGTGTTCCAGATGGCAGGTAGTCGAATATTGCATCGTATTCATTAGATGACCTAATAACTAATCGTTTTGGAATGAGGTGTTGTATTGTTTTAAATTTTTGCAAAATAAAAAAGTTTTTTGAAGATTTGAACCCGTTCAATATTTAATGATTCAATATTTTTCACTACAACAAAAGTCATATATTACCACAAGAACAAGAATTTTCCCTAGATGTATTACGATTTTAATATGAAATCAACTGTAAATTTTGTTTTTGTATTTTAACTTCTTTAAAATAGATTGCATAAGTACTGCATTTCTTTATACACCGATATGCGGACACAGATAAAGTTCATATAGATATTTTGTATGGAGTCTTTATAGTAGGGTTTAATAAAACTAGAAGGTTATTACCGTCTTTTATTTAAAAAGTAGTTACGTTAGTTTTAATCAATACCTTTTATTTCATACTAATAAAATCACTGTTATAAAAGTATGAATATGTGGTCGACACTCTTATAACTTCTTCAAATCTTTTAAATATTATACGAAACCTAACACTAGAGCCAGAATTTCTAAAGTTTTCTACTGTGAAAACTTGAATAAAAATATCTTGCCCTCCGTTAATAAAATTTTGCCATTCAGTGTCAGTTTGTATACCAAGTACAAAGTTAATAATGATATCAAAATACTCTTGTATGGTTAAAGAAAATTCCATTATGATATCTGTACTTCTCACAACGCGATGCTTAAAATAGTGATACAGTGCCGACAGAGTGCTATAGAAAGGATACAGTAACGTTGCGTTTATATTGCATATTTCGTCGTAAGCATTTGTCAGTATTTTTAGTAAAGTTTCGTATGTGCCAACAAAAGAGATATCAGGCCTCGAAGAATACCCTAAAATAATATTTAAGATTTCAATAAGGATGTTTTGTTGACTTGGATTGCTTTCGTAACCATTATGTGGATCATCAAGCGGAAGATTGTTGTTTATTTGGTAATATTTCTCCAGAATATAAGCAATTATATATTCTATGAGATTAAAAACATCCAAAGCGTCTTTAATTTTAAAGTCTACAATCAGTTTAGCTAATACCTTTAAAAAACTACTCAAATCTTTGCCTAAAACTTTTTTCAGCATTTTCATCACGGCCTTTAGACGTATCCTTCTTGCTTGTTCCATATTGGTTAGGAACGTAACATCATAGTTCGCATCGATCTGAGTTATTTCACGAATCAGTTGTTCTATAAATCCGGCAGGACTATACGCAGTTGAGTTTATGTTTTGTTTCTTATTTTCTTTTTGTTCATCATCGAAATGTGTTTTATCCTCTTTTTTTTTGGTTGTTCATCGTCTTTTGAGGGATTTGCACCTGTTTTGCCTTGTTCTGTCCTTGCACTGTCTTGTGAAGGTGATTGATTTTTAGGTGGAGCATGCGATGCTTCTGGATTGTTAATATTAGGTTCGGGAATTCTAGATGCATGAGGAGGTATTATACCAGGACAACCACCCCTAAAAGGATCAATTAGATCAGAAGGAAAAAAGTCACTAAGAAATCCCGGAGCATTCGGATTATTACGCGGGGCTTTCCAAGGGTCGGGTATCATTACTTTTTCTACAATTTTTAGCGCTGCGAAGCCTCCACCTCCTACTAACAATACTGTTCCTATATCTATTCCTGCCTTAGCCGCGAATAAAAAGGCTGATTGAAATTCATTTATAAATATTAATATTAAGACGAGCATTATCTTTTTCTGTGACAGAAATTCTTTATTCGGTCCATTCATTTAGCAAGGTTCAATTTTTTTCTTTTATATTTTATTACGTTCGTAAATCATACAGTTATAGCTGTTTATTTAGACTGCAAATTACAATTAAGTTTGTGATTTACTAATTATAAGCGATTTTGATTTAACAAACAACTATAAAGGGTAGACTTATAAAAACCAAGTCATTTTAAAGGTTTGAATCCCGTAAATGCTGCTTTGAATTTGAAGCAAAGGAATAAACCAGGTATTATGCCACAAAATAATTTTAGTACATTCCATTAATAAGTATAATAATTTTACTTTAGATATAAAATCTTAAAAATCAACTAATTAGCATAAATCGTATTAATTAAATTACATGCAAACAAACTATTGATAAGAGAAATTTTGTAAGAAATAGTTTTTGGTGATACAAGTTCCACCAATATTTATAATTTTCTTCTCCTTTGTTAATACATTTACGCAATGATATATGTTAAGCGCACATAAAAAAATATCCTTACCTCTCTATATATAAAGTTTAACGTCAGATCAAAACAGAACCTTTATATAAATTATAGTATGTTGCGCATTCAGCAGACATGAGACTATATAACGAGTGTTCCAGCTCGATTCGAACTAGCCATGTTGTGGAAAAATAAAAGAATTGGCATTACATTTTAATGCTTGAAAGAATAATCATATTACGACAGGATTTTTCTATGAGATACATTGTAACACCACACTATAAAATCACAAGTTTAATTCAATGTGGTCTCATACAATCCTTAATTTTTTTTTGAATTTTATAATTTTTTACCTTATTTTTCAATTTTTTTTTTAAAAAGCTTTAGCTGAGAGCCTATTAGACATAGAATATATAATGATGCAATGTCATATAATAATGTGCACAGTATATATATATTTAAGGTAGAATCGAATTTTTACTAGCAAAATAAATGATGAGAAACCATAAAGCATGTGCTGTTGTTAAATAAAAAGATGAGCAATCATTGCAGTTAAATAATCGAAGTTTAAATAAACAAATACATATGTATAAACAGAGTAAAAAAACACCCTTACTTTATGGGCCTATCACTTCTTTCTCAGAATTTATCATCGACAGAATATTTCCGTGAGTTAAATTTTTTTAAAAAACTCGAAAAAAAAAAAAAGCAGAAGAAATGGCAGGATAAACACAGATAGTGTACAAAAATTGTTAATCAACTCGTATATTGGTGCCTATCTAATTAATATAGTATTACTATGCTAAGAGGCGTTGGTAAACATGTACAAATATACCAGAAAAACATAACATATAAACACTTTAAATCCAAATCAAGGATTTAAATCTTGTTTTTCCGCAGAGAGAAGGGCAAAATGGAATGATATAACAAGACAATATTACTTTTTACTGTGAAATCTCTTAAATAGAAAGAAATAAAAAATCGTAAGATTATTTAAGAAATGTAAAAAACCAAGGACTCATATTATAACTGACCGGCGTGATTTTTATACGCCCGGCATGATAAAATATCACTGCTCATACAACTAAGTACATCCATCTTATGGCGTAGAAAACTTGGCTGGTTTCACACAATTACATTGAGAATTTTTGTTTATTACTAAACATAAAATCACAAAAATAAAAGGAATAAAGTAAAGAACGATAAAAAAATTGTTAAAAAAATTGTATTGAGCTATACACATATAAGAGGTATTACAACGGATGACTTGAGAAACATGCTTAAAAATAATTACATTTATTAAATAATATGTAACCCTTTTTGACAACTTTGTCAATCACGTTTTTATATCTTAGATTTTTGTCTGTAAGGGTCTTATAATTTATTTCAAACATTCGTAGGCAGGCTTGAATTTAACGTTATTATTATGAATTTATAAGTTTATAAAAATTTATCGCATATTATAGTAATAGAACACTGTAGAAAAAAATATATAGATTTTTGGGGTTCAAAATCATTATTTACCTCCCGGATCCGATCACGATTTTTTTAAGAGATTTTTAAAAATATATAGATAATGGTAACTCTGTTTCCAATAGAAAATTTGTTACGCATTTATTTCATGACGAAAAGGCTGCAAAGATTTTCGCAAGAAAACCAGTTATTGTTTCCTATAAGAGCATGCCCTTTGGACATGTGCGCGGTCTAACAGATATGAGAATTTAACTACAAGTGCAATAAGAAAACATTTATGCGTATTACATTGTCACTTTCAAACACTGTTTTTGCCACAAAAAACCTAACCCAACTTGATTTTTTTTCGTATAAGATATTTTTGGTTGTTTAAGGTGACCGTTGGTATTGTTAAAGCGGTCGTCCTCGATTCGCCTATGGCGAATCGAGGCACTTTCGTCAAGATTTTAAATTTACCTCGATTCGTCAAAATATAAAAGAAAAATATAATGTCCCTCATGGAATTAAGAATAATAGAAAGTAAAAGAGGAAAACCACTAATAATAGCTGATAACCAAATGTACAATCTTATATCTATCGACGGCGAGAATCATAAATGGCGATGCACAAACAGAAATTGTACAGCAGTAATTATCACAGATAATCAAAACAACGTAATCGAAAATAAAGGTCACAATCATGAACAACGAGCCGTTGAAGCAAAAAAGATACTATCGCTGTATGATATTAAATATAAGGCGGCACAAACAAGAGAATCCGCGAATAAAATCATTGTAGAATTGACTTCGACAGACTGACGATGTTCTGATAACCTTGCCACATACAAAAAGTCTTTATGAAAAAATAAGACGACAAAGAAGCATCTGTAAAAATGTAAAGGATGTTTCTTTTGATATTCCTAAATCATTACAAAAAACATTACGAGACGAACAATTTTTTCAATTTGATTCGGGTTATGAAGAAGAAACCTGTATATTATATTTTTTACAGAAAAAAATATTGAAGAATTCAGATTAGCACAACTATATATGGTTGATGGTACATTTAAATCTGTGCCAAATAGTTTTTATCAATTACTAACCATTTCAGGATTTATTTAATGAAAATCATACCCATTGATATATATTTTAATGAGTAACAAGACACAACAGGCATATGAAAATGTGTTTTATAAATTAAAAGAACTTAAAAATTTGTATCTTCAAATGATTATAGTTGATTTTGAAATAGCACTAAAAAATGCTTTAGAGAATGTCTTTATTGGAACAAAAATACATGGTTGTATTTTTCATTTTGGACAAGCCATATGGAGAAACATGCAAAGCAAAGGATTAGTAAGCTTGCATAGAGGCTGTAAAATTTTTAGAAGTGCAGTTAAAAATATTCTTAATTTAGTTTTTGTTCCCAGTGAAAAAATTCATTTGTATTATTCATATGCAAAAAATAATTTAAATAGTAAAATTAATCGACAAGAAACAAATGAATTTTTCTCGTATTTTGAAAGAAATTATATTTTTAGCTTAAACCAGCCCGATACCAATGAATGTTCTAGATATGATAAAGAATTTTGGTCTGTCTACAGCCTAGTTATTGGCTTTTTGCCTCGGACAACTAATAGTCTGGAATCTTTACATCGTACAATTAATCTTGAAGCCCGGGTCGCACATATAAACATTTCCAAATTTATGGATATTCTATTTATGATCCAAGAAAAATCTTTCTTTTCCCTTATACGAGCTAAACATGGAATTTTTGAAACGACGGAAGCTAATACTTTAAAAGAATATCGATTATTAACAGCCGTGAAAAACTTTAATGTTTTAACACCAGAAGGATATTTAAATGCTATAAATAATGCGTATAGTTGGGATTATCTATTTGAGGATTAAATTCTACTTTAAAGGCAACTTTTATTACAATTATTGCTCAAAGTTTATTATTTAAATACAGTACGACCCTGTTTTTGGGGCTACCCCGGCTCTGGGGCACCCCGCCCCAACTGAAAACCTCGGAGTTGGAGCATGAATTTTTATAATTTCGACATTTACCTTTTAAATTCCAACAAAAATTAAATATTCCCGAAATTTTACCCCGCTTTAGGGGCAGTTTATATATTTTTTTAAGGGTACCAAATGAAAATGTTGTCAGAGGAAGAAAAAGAAGAATTTGAAAAAGATTATCGAGAGATGGGAATGTCAGAAAGGAAATTAGCAACGAAATATAAAATTTCTAAAGGAAGCGTTTCTAGACTTAAGAAAGACATCAATAAATCTTTTATGGATGACATCGATTCAACTTTGCAGAAGAATGATATATTCTATTATAAGGATTTAGATAGTCAGATGTTTGAGGTGTTTTCACGTCTTAGGACATCACACGTACCTTTAAATGGAACTACTATTAAATTTATTGCTTTAAAAATCGTAAAGAAATTGAATCTTATAAATTTTAAAGCACCAAATGGTTGGATCGACAGGTTTAAGAAGGGACATGGGTTATTGTTTAAAAACGTTTCCGGTGAGTCACAATCTGCGGATAAGGCACACTTAGCAGATTTTAAAGCGACATTCCATAATAAATTAGACGTGTTCGGTAAACACAATGTATTTAATTGCGACGAAACTGCTTTATATTACAAAAATCCCCCA
>CAUVYK010000571.1:0-35560 GCA_963556175.1 Tipula confusa | reverse complement strand
GTCCCGAGTATATGATATCAAAAATTTAAATTATCAAAGAGTATCATGGGAGAACTTAAAAAAAAATAATAACGAAATTTTACAATGCCGTAAATGTCAAAGATTCGGCCACGCTGCAATCAACTGCAATCTTAACTACAGATGCGTTAAATGTGATACACAGCATAACCCGGGAGAATGTAAAATACAAAATACAATCGAAAAAGATTTGATCTATTGTGTAAACTGTAGAAGCAATGGACATCCAGCGTCATTCAAAGGTTGTCCAACGTATCAAAATATTCTGTTAAAATTACAACAAAAAATTAAAGAAAAAACAAAACCAGGCCGCTTAGCTGCAATCGAAAAGGTACAAGTCAACCCTCAACAAGGAACGTATGCGGAAGTATTAAAACAATCGAACACAGAACAAGCAACAATACAAAAGTTAACAAGTCGAGTCGACCAATTGGCAGCTGTTATTCAACAACAAGGTGAACAAATTTCACAAATATTAAGTATGTGCAGCCGTTTATGAACAAATTAAAAATAATAGCAGTGAACGTGAACTCAATCGTCAGTATCGCAAGACGTTTAAATTTACTAAATTTCATGAACATCCATGAACCAGACATTTTATTCATTTATGAAACGAAATTAAGTTTTAAGCACCACTTAGAATTTAAAAAATACAACATTTTTAGACAGGATCGGACTGGAAATACACACGGTGGGGGCACAGCAATAATAATTCGAAATCAATTTAATGTTGAACAAATCAAAATTAGTAATCTGCAAAATACTGTGGGTATAGAAACCACAATCATTAAAATAAATATCAAAAATGACCAAGTACTCTATTTAATCTCAGCGTATTGCTCTGGAAATAATAAAATAATTACCGATCGCCAATTTGAAGCAGATTGGCCATTAATTTTTGAAACCTTAGAGCTCGATAACGAAAAAAACTTTTATATTATCGCAGGAGATTTAAACGCAAAGCACCAAAACTGGGGAAATAGCGTTAACAATAACAAAGGTATATATTTAAACAGATGGCAATGCAACAATAGTTTGCAATACAAATCACAAATTTATAGATCAGATGAACCAACATTCCCAGCGGCCAATAGCTATTTAGATTTAGCAATTGTAGACATGCGGTTAAAAATAAAAACTAACCAAAGAGGAGAAATTTCAACAGTATACTACGAGAGTGATCATAGAGCCATTGAATTACAAGTAGAGGCTATTGAAATTAGTACATGCGGGAATAGTTTCACAAAACCCCTTTTTCAATTTATAAATTCCAACTGGCACACATGGAAGGGAAAACTAGAAAAAATATATAAAAAATATTTATGTAGTACAAATCAAACCTGTATAGCTCCAAATGATAGAAATCTCACTAACGAAGAGATTGAACAAGCCATATTGTGTTTGACAGATATAATTCAAAAAAATCTAAATCTAAACTCTCCTAAGATAAGGAGAAAAAATAATATGGAATGCTTTACAAATAATACGATCGAGAGGCTATACAAACACAAAAGTCATATCGTGTCAGCAATCAAAAGATTAAAACGTATTGGAAGTAACAACCTGCAACAAATAAACTCTTTGAAAACAGAAATTAAAAGAACCAATGAATTAATTGTACAAAATATAAAATTGCAAGTAAACGAGCATTGGAAAAATAAACTAGAAGCCATAAAATCTGGACCAAAAATGTTTAAAGATCTTAAATCGTTTAGAAGAGGATCTACTAACCGAGATATTAACATGCTCGAAATAAATGAAATCGAAGCAAGCAGCATAGGAAATGTAAATATAGATTGGACAAAAATGCCAAAAGTAGGAAACATCTACAATAGTTTCAACACACAAGAGAACTTAAATATCATTGGGCATTTCATTGAGGAACATACAAAGCCAAACCCAGCAATGGGTAATCCCAGGCATGGAAGAATAGTAACAGAAACAATCCAAAACATAAAACAACAACATATGCACATGAAAGCACGAAATAGTACAAAATCAATATTTAGCATCCAAAATAAAGCAAATGAGCAACAAATGACGCAGCAAAATTATTTCATAAATATTGATGAGCTAAGAGCAATTCTAGCATGTGCAAATAATAAAAAGTCTTATGGGTTAGATCAGATACCAAGTATTATCTTAAAACATCTTCCAGAGTCGATAATAGCAGAAATCTGTACAATATTTAATAATCTGCTAAACAATAGAACCTTTCCGACATGCTGGAAACAAGCTAGGATTTTTCCATTATTAAAAAAACAAAAAATTTCAACAAATCCTCGGAACTACAGACCGATAAGTCTTTTATCGAATTTCGGTAAGATGTTTGAAATTTTAGTATACAACAAGATTCATAGTCATACAGTTGCAAACAACCTTATACCTGATAACCAGTTTGGTTTTCGAAATAATCATACGACAACACATGCTATCGCCAACCTAACATCGCACATATGTTACAACTTAAATAACAAAATATGTACGGGTGCAGTATTTATTGATATGGAGAAAGCCTTTGAGTCGGTTTGGCTAGATGGATTAATATTTAAATTAAAGAAAATGAATTTCGACATGGATCTAATTTACATTCTATTAGATATGCTGTATAACAGAAAATTTTGTACAACAAACGGAATCCAATCTTCTACCAACATATTTGAGGTCCAGAATGGACTTCAACAAGGATCAATAACGGCTCCAATTTTGTTTAATTTATATACGAGGGATCTAATAATAAATGAAAAAATCAACACGCATAATACACATACAATTGCCTATGCTGACGACTTAGTAATATTCTCATCTGACAAAAAAATTAAACAAATACAAGGAAATTTACAAAAAGCCATTGATTTTACATCAAGTTTTCTGCATAACTGGAGAATAAAAATAAACGAAACAAAATGCGAAACCATACTATTTCGGAGACCGTATAAATTAGCAAATAACGATATGCGCAAAAATAAAAACAATTTAAAAATTAAAATTAACAACAGAGATATCGAACAAAAAGAATCAGTGAAATATTTGGGAATACATATTGATAAATTCTGTTACTTAACAAATCACATAAATGTGCAACTACTCAAAGCCAAAAACGCATTTTTTATGAATAAGGCAATTTTCTATTCAAAATTTGTGAATCCGGAAGTGAAAAGGATATGTTATCAAACCCTAATCAGGCCTATTTTAACGTATGGTTGTCCTATATGGTTCAACTGTAACAATAGTTATATGGAACGCATTCGATTATTTGAAAGAAAATGTATTCGTCACTGCACAGGTCGGTTCAGAAAAGCGGAAAAGGAATACAAACACTATATTTCAAATAAAGAACAATATAAAAATTTCAATACAGACAGAATAGACATCCATATAATAAAACTGATAAGGAATCATATAAACAGAACAACATCAATTGCTGAAAATTCATTGACATTTGGGCTATACTATACGAATGATAGTATCATAGAAAAAAGTATAGAAATAAATAATATACCAGGACCAGAAGCGTTTATTTATCTTGATAAAATGCGTTTCATTCAAGATGACAATCAACTCCCAATAATATATCATATTCAAAGAACTCCAAACGAAAAAGGATTTGATAGGACCAAATTTATGAATTATGATCAAAATATACTAAGGTTTAGCACGGAGTGCAAGCAAATGGATAGCGACAAATACAATACAATGAGACAAAAATATTGGTGGTTTGAAATTGATTGATTGATGTTAAAACAATTTTGTGTGCATGTTTTAGTACAATTTTTTTTTTTAGTATAGGTAGTTAATTTAAATTAAAATGAAATTGATAATGGCAATGTTTTAATAGCTATATTTTATGCCTACAATTAAATATAATGATAATTTAAGATATTTTAAAAAATTTAAATGAACAATCAAAGTATAAAGGTAAAAATGGATTACTTGAGCTTCTAATGGAACAGTAGTAAGCAATTTAGTTAAATATTGATCATGAGTTTTTTTTGTAAATTTCTTTACTCATCTTAACATGTAAATTTATTAGCTAAAATAAAGAATAATTTAATAAAAAAAAAAAAAATAAAAAAAAAAAAAAAAAAAAAGAGGTGGTAGGGGGGAATGTAGCTATGATGAACCTTAAAGTACCAAGTTCAAATTACATTCGAAGTCTAATAATTTTTATTAAAAATAAAATATAAATTCAAAATGTCCCGCGCAATAAAATTAAAGATTTCGGAAAAAAGTTAAATTAATCCAAAAATTAAATTGGGAAAAAAGTTAAAGTCCAAAAAATAGAATTAAAAAAAAATCGAAAATATTTTTGAATTTTTGGCATAATTCCTACCTCTTTTAAACGCTCCATGCCTGTTACAAAATCAGGAAAAAATATTTGAAAAATATACGTTTCTGTTTTGTAATAAATTGACATCATATAACAACAAACAAATACATCTAATGTATGAAGCTGTGTGGTGGATAGAGTAGAGTGTTGGATTAGAGATCTAAGGGTCTTTAGTTCAATGCTCGCTGCCACGTTTTTTCATAAATTACAAATTCGGTAAAAATGGCGAAAATATAATATTTTGATTTTCGAACCACGTTGGGCGTAAAACCTAACATTTAGGTATATTATTATTTATATTTATGTTTTAGAAATAGTTAACATTTAGGGTATATTTAATTTATGAATTAAAAAAATTCATTTGCCCGATAAGATTTGAACTTAGGACCTTACGAACCGTTGTGCTAAGTAAATTTTTTTTGTCCCAAATATACAATGAAAAACTTTTTGACAATTTTATTTTAATTAATTTTGTTGATGTTTTGTTTTGCTTAATACGTCATAAAGAACGTTCATATTAATGGATTTTTTCTGTTTTTTTCCATAATATTATTTTTGGTTATTTTCCATTTTTTTTTTAAAGATTTTTTAAAGTTTTCTTAAAATTTTGAATTTTAAATTGATAAAAAGCAATTGCCTCTGGCTGGAATCGAACTCCAATTTCCATGATGATAAGCAAGTGCCTTACCCACTGCACCAACTCTTATATATTAAGCATTTAATAAAACCTTTTAATTATTTAAACCCTATATAATATTTTTTTAATATTTTTTACTTACTGTAAAATTGTATGTAGTTTTTAATTATTTCAATATAATTGAAATTAAAGGTTCGAAACAAATTAATAACTAATTGTTCAATATTTACCAATTGATGAAAAACAAAAATAATTATGAAAAAAATACTTACTAGATTATCGATCGAAAATCTGAACCAGCGAATTCAAATTTCAGGTAATCGCCTCTAACCTTCAAATTAATATCAATGCTCGGAAGATGATGATTCTTTAAAAACTTCAATTTAATTTTTTTTTTTTTGTGCTATTAAATTGAATTTTTTTTTTAATGTTATATATGTTAAAAATGCGTATTCATTCATCCTCCTTCATTGATTATGTTAAAACCATTAATATGATGATCACAAAATAGTCTTCCGGGCCTAGTTAAAAAAATAAAATGAAAAAATAAAACAGTTTGACATAAAATAATCTTAAGTTAAGTCCGTTTGGTTAATCTCTGAAAGTTCATGAGACATCAGTAAAAATACTGCAATAAAATATTCATACATTTTACATAATCTCGGGCATTCGAACAGTCACCGCTGATCTTCACCCCTTTGCTAATTTACGAAAACGAATGAATATATGTGGGACAACGTATTATTATTAGGGAGTAACATTCTAACAGAAACTTGATTAATAATTTAATTTTTTAATCAAATATAATTTCTAATTATTTCAAATCTTTCATTTTGTATAAAGCTCACGTTTCATTATTATTAAAATCATAATTATGTGTATTGTTGTTGTGGGAGTCAATATATCTTCATGCGTAGTGTGGTTATTTAGTTCATTAGATCTACTTTTCTTCGATACATTTCGTATTTTCCGTATCAATATTGATTATTTATCATTAATCATTATTTCTTCGTTGGGAAATATGAAAACATTTTCTTAATCCAATTTTATTTTTTATAGTCACATTGGAATTTTCTTTTTTATTATTCGTGCGTATTTAGCGAAATAAATTATAAAAACGTTTGTAAACTTTAGCAAGATTTACAAGATTTTTATTTCGATAATTAAGAATCGTGAAAATGATTTTTATCATTTTGTAAATTTGGTTAACATATCTAATTATATCTGAATGTACTTAAAGGTTAATGTATAATATCATTCAAATCTCAACTTTAAGACGAAGACAAACCAAAACTTGTTTTAACAATCATAAAATTGTAAATAATTCAATTATCAAACTTTATCATTAAAAGAAAAATTTTCATTTTCTTTTTATCTGTTTACACAACGGTGGTGGTATTATACGTATCTTATTTGCAATTAGTTTGTATTGAAAGTAGAATTTGGTAAAGTAAAAAAAAAGAATATTTTTCATACTTCTGTTATAAAAGTTAACAGAACCAACTTTCCCCGTTTATTCTTATTTTAATGATGTTTTCTTTGTGTCTTGGTTTATTTAGGATTAATCTTACCTTGATTTAATTCAATTAAAAAACTTTTTGATTTTAAGCCGAAGGTTTTTCCGATTTATATATCGAATTTTAAATTCTATATATAAAATTATGATGGATACTATATGTGTGCGGCGATATAATTCCCGGGAAACAAATTGTATAACTACTTCCTTTAGTTAGGAATATGTTACGTTATACCGATACGTATAATGTTTTCCAATTTCCATAAACATAAAACATAAAGGAAAAAACATATTTTCCAAAACGAAATCAACAAAAAAAAATGTAAATCCATTTATTTTAGTTTCGGATAGAGAGCTAAAAACTATTGAAAGCTTTAACATATATTTTTAAAAAATAAACAACACACATAAAATTGCATTTTTGACTTCATGCCACTATCCCTAATATTTTATATGTATATGTATATGTATACATATGTTTATGTATATATTTTTATGTCGTTAGTTTTCTAGCTGTGTACTTGTTTGTTGTTTGCTGAAAATTACATGTTTCGCACGGGGAGTACACCGTTTAGCTTTTGACTTTAAGTAAATTTTTCGTTTTATATTTTAATGCTTATATTGTTATTGCAATTCGACACCATAATCTGGATGTGCTGCTTTTATGTATCCTGATCAAACAATAACAAAATCATTGTAGCATTATAACAAGAGTTAAAATAAAGATTAATGTATACACTCATATCGTACTACACATATATAGTGTTGTTTACTACGAAAAAATAGTAAGTTAGTTTGATGATGTTGTATAGTATAAAACTTTTCGTTTTGTTTCAATAAAAAAAGTGAGAAAGTTTTTAACTTTTTAAACTTTTATCGATTTGATAATTTGCTTGGACGTATGTTATAAGATCCATGGTATTAAATAAATGCGACAAATTGATTCTAATTGATCATATGGGAAATTTATTACGCTAAATTTATAAAAAATTTATTATGTAGTTCTCATGCAACAAGTCGTACCGGGTAATTGTTTTAAAGTTGCTGTTCATGTAAACAGAGGTACTTATTTTGCATGAGAGTATTAAATCGTAAACATAGCGAAATAACGCCTAACGTACATTTCATCGTTCACAAACACGCATAATAAACATAAAAAGTATACAAAACATGTATTTGTATGACAACTGTTGATGCACCATCAAGAAATATGCCAGTACGGAATATTCATATTACAAACGAGGCGATGGCACCAAGTGGAGATTTCCCATGTTGTTGTTGTTGTACGTTTATCCCATTTCCTTAACATAACTTTGTTTTTTAAACAATAAAACCTACCTTGACATAAAAAATAACTTAAATTCTCCATCCACCATCAGACTACAATATAGGTACTTTATTCGTACATAAATATCCCTCGACGATCTACCCTTACCGATTACAAAACATTATTTTTTTTTTTTTTTGCTTTTACTCGATGATAAAAACTAAAAAGACATAAAACTAACATCTATTTCAACTACTGAAGTAAAAAAATAAAAAGTCGTAAAAAATGTTTGAATCGAAAAGAAAAAGAAAAAAGAGAGAGACGAATGAAAAATAAATATGATAAAATAAAATTCAAGACGGGAAAAAAGAAAATGTTTCATCTAAGGTGAATTTTTGTATTTTATGTTCTTTGGCGAAAAGAAAATTGTACAACAACAACAACAAACGTTATAATCACAACAATAATCATAATCAATGGGAAATTTTTTGCGTTATGCTGTGTATATACATATAAATATACATATTCGTACAATACAAACAACATTTCATATCGTGTCCCCCCGTGGATAGTATATTTATATTATAGTTTTAAGGGGAAATGAAACTGCGAAAAAATAAATAAAAATAAAAAAGGAAAAATTGAGACGAAAAATAAAAGTAAAACAAGAAATTGGTAAGAGTCAAATGAACATACAGCAATGTGTATATAAAAAAAAAAATCTACTCGTATAAATATAATGGCTCCAGGCTGGCGGGCACTCATCTCACAATAGGAAACTGTTGAGAAAAAGGAAATATAACGTAGTAAAAGTAAAAGGAATAAAGTAAAAATAAAAATGGAAAAAGGTGGTTAATCTTTAACTATGTATGTATGTACTATAGATTTAGAAACTATTTATAATAATAATGCGGACGACATACCTAGTTATGTCTGTATCATAATGTAAGATTGCTCTATATAGGCTGTTTTGAAGAAATTTAAATTGTATATGTTCTTAAATCTTACGAAAAATATTACGCAAAAAAATTGCTTGATATAGTTACAGCGATATAATTTAACTGTATCGTTTAATGAATCTCTCTATATGATCAATAATATGTTGAAAGTTTTACAAATACTCACTAGAAATTAATGGTCGGCCACAACAACAAATCACTGGAAATGTAATCAATCTACAATTAAAAATAATGTTAAGAAGTCTAATATTTAATTCAACATTTATTACCATGCCGTGTATGTAGTGTCGTGGTTCGTATAGCTTGTTCGAGACTGAAGGCGAGGAGAGGGTCCATAGGTCTCTTGCAATCAATGCGTTTAGGAGTTATGTGAACTCTGTTCTCATATTGAGCGGTTTCCTTGTCAGCGTCTGTACCCCAGTAGACACTGTCTTGTATATTACGTGATTAATTTTACCAATGGCTAGAAGAAGAAAATTAGAATAAATTAGAAAACATATTAATATGGATACATCGAATAATGCAAATCCTACCCCAGGTGACATACTGGCAACAGCTAATCCAATATTTTATAATGTAAGGTTTGGCTTCGTGGATTCTGGAGATGCTACATATTACATCAACAAACATTCGATCGAAGTGGCTTAACACCTAGTATATGCAATTCAGTTTTAAATCATCATCCTGCAAAACTCTGCCTGGAAAGTCAACATCCACTGTAAATTATGAGAGTCTAATACAAAAGCTCGAGCAATGGGAATGACTATACAGCACAAGAGAAAGACACTATGGATCAAAAAGGAAGGCTGAGTCATCACTTGAAGTTGAACCAACACCAGAAAATATTTTCGATCCTAACAAACAAATAGCTTAAAATAAAGATTAGAAGATACTTTCACTTCCTAAACTTAATAGGGGTAAAAGAATACATGCAGCAACTATTGAAATCTGTTTAAGTAAAAAGACTCAAGATGCGTGGATCACTAAATAATAACATCTGCAAGTGTCGATTGTCAAACAGAGCCACTAAATCGCTACTAAATTAAATACCAATGGGTTTGAATGGTATACATCTGAGGACAAACATAATCATGGAAAGAGAGTATAACGACCACGATGTGTCATTATGTGTGCAGCAATGCTCCGTTTCGATCTGATAAAGAATTTGTTACAATATTGTTAAAAGTAAAAATCTAGCTACTGGTGGTAAAATTTATGTTAAGTTTTGTCGTCGAAATACAATGACCAAAGGGCTTAAATCTAAGCTGAAAAAGAACCTTATGGTTCCATTATACCTTATGGTTTCAAAAGGAGTCAGCCAATATATTATATTAACGATATAATATATGAGATGAGAGCTTCTAAATGCGTGAACTTCAAAATCGAAAAACCTTCTTAAATTATACAAGTTTAAATGTCTGTTGTAAATTGTATTGGTCAGAAACAAATGGTAATTCTCCCCATCAATAAAAAATGCCTCTATATCCAAAGATATCTTGTGGATAATCCACAAAAATTCCCGAAGCCTACGAAAAAATAGTGATACAATTTGTACTGAACCAAAATCTAATTTATTTATTTATTTTAAAATAATTTATAACGTACCGCAAAATCAATGCCGATTGGCAACCCCTACTTTTCATTTTGCACAAGTTTCATCCTAAAGGCAAACAATTAATAAGTCCAAATTAAATGACGTTTGTGTAGCGAAAATTGGAATGAAGCCGCTTTCATAGAAAAATTCTGCAGAATTTCTGCAATAATATTTCTTTGGCAAAACATGACGGAATCCTTTATTATAACAGGCGGAAATATTGTTATTATTATGTACAAACCAAATTTTAAACTAACATACTGTCAAATAACATGAGTTATATATATATCTATATATATATATATATATATATATATATATATATATATATATATATATATATATATATATATATATATATAAATATATATATATATATATATATATATATATATATATATATATATATATATATATATATATATATATATATATATATATATATATATATATATATATATATATATATATTTGATTAATTGATTAGAATGTACGGCCAAGGACTAACCAGGAACTCCCGGAATGCCGGGCACCACTGTACACCCGTGTTACATATAACAAAACCGAAGGAGTGGATGGAATTTGTTAGTTATGACAGACTCGACCCGGTTGCAGACACCTAAGCGATCGATAGTTAGTGTTTTTTTTGTGGTGTAAGGAAAGGAAGGGCATGTTAGTAATGACAGATTTTACCCGGTTTTCCGGAAGCCAATATTCAACTAATGTTAGCACAAGACAATCACAATTTTGACGAGCTGCTCTGCATTATTTCATCAACTGCAGTGTGCCCCCATTCAGGTGTATCAGCAAACGTTTCCTAAAAGCAAAATCTATTAATGAAATAACCGCTCTTAGCCGTAGGCTGTAATAAATTGAATTAGTTTTAATCTGAAATGATAAATTAATTAATTTGTAATATAATAAACTAATAATATCATAATATAATTTCTGCAAGCCGTAGACTGTAATAAACTGGATTAGTTTTCCCTGAAAATATAAATGTATTAATTTGTCTCATAATAATAATATATCAATGTAATATAAATATATAAATACCTAAATACATAAATTCATAAATATATAAATATATAAATATATAAATACATAAATATATAAATACATAATAGGAATTACTCAAAGTACTTGCATAAAAATCTTATTTATATTTACTATAAAACCAAATACACTACAAATCGAATTTTATTAAAATAATTAGACAATTGAATTCGATCGAATCCACCGTTTTTTAGCAATTACACACCGGATTTAATTTGGCCTCAGCAGCTAAGAAACAATTGAGCGATTTAAATGAACTTTGGTACAGTTTATGTGCTCAACAAAACCTGTTCTTAGAGGTATCAATGACCCCAATCGGACCACTATTAAAGATTTTAATTTTTTTGATTTTGAAACAGCTCGAATTTAAGTAAATTTGGTCTTATTTAATGGAGAATAAAAGTAAATAGGGAATTAGATTCAATTCCGATTTGACTGCATTCACTTCTAAGCCCACTAAAATGCACTGGCTTATTGGAATACCCTCTGAACTGACATCGCACAACAAACTACTGTAATATGAACAATTACACAACCCTATCTAGAAGTATGACTTTGGCACTTACCAATTAGGACGAAACGCTTTGAAGAATAAAGGCATGTAAAGATCTGACCACGCAAGCAATCCAAAATAATCTGAAATAGCAATAGAATTTAAGAGTCAAACATTTTTAAACGAACATAAAATTGGATCTATATATTATGATACTGTATGTTTTGGAATTGGTCGATTTATTTAATTTTGCTGTATAAGAGGAAGTTGTCTGAATTTTTTAAAGTATTTATGAAAACTGATACTAGCACTGATTCTGCAAGTCGTTTTCCATGTTTCAATCAAATTGATTAATTTTGCAAAAATATTTGACCACATTGATACAGTTTTAATATGTTTACCTATAACTAAATTGTAAACAACGAAATTTTAGTTCAAAATTTCAGTTGATAAAATACCGAACAATTGGCACATTGATTATAGAAGTTGTGGTGATTGGGTCAGGAGGTACCAAGGTACCAAATTCGAATAAATATATACGGCGGGTAAAAAGAATTTTCATCACTTAATTCCAATCGCTGATAACGATGATCACAAAAATGACTGCCTGTTGAAGTGCAGATTTTATACAGAATGACAAGAGCAATGCGATGTGTTTAGACTGTAATTTAAAAGCCAAATTAAATGTATGTGCAACAAATTAAAAAAAAAAAGTACACTGGTTCTGTTTACATTCTCACAAAATACATAAAAGCACCCACACCACTTTTCAATGTTGAAATTAATCCCGCAAAACAATTATTCAAGGGCACGAAGAAACCACTAATTTATTTACTATACACAACACAATCATATCAGATGGTGTAACCGGTTCCTTCCCTGTGTCTACCTAAATAAAATGTTTTGGCTAACGGTGAAAATTTAACATGTCATACTCTATGATCGGCCAACAATAAATTGAAAAATATTGCGCAGTATGCGTAAAAATATTGCGCAGTAATTTTTAGAAACTGTGGATTGTGTTCTAACTTGGAAATGGGTTTTTCCACATTTTCCAATGTTTAAGAATTTTTTTTTATAAAATGTTGATAGTTAAATTTTATATATAAATATATATTTGTGTTGACTTACGTTTGAATTGTAAAATAATTATTAATGCGGACAGCACAAGATTTTATTTTTTGTCTATATAGTCTACATAGTGCTTTTTCGATTTTTTCACACCATTAGAACAAAACATATTTATTTAATTTAAATTTATTCACTACACCATTAGAAAAAAACTAAAAATTAATTTAACTATTTAATCGAATAAAATACTAAAGTAAAATTTAAAACACAAAAATGAAAATTTAATCTGCCTAATGAAAATTTTACCTTACCTACCTATCGATCACAAACAACTGAAGAGTTGGGAATAACAAAAACGCAAAATACGCAACGGTAAAAACTTGTTTACCTAATATATCAAATTAGATCAGAGCTGGTTAAACTATACCTATATAACAACAAATTGTGGTGTGATGTTTTTTTTATATTGGGCATTTAAATATTTATGGCTGTGAATCGCTGAGTAAATATTTCAAATATGTTTTCGTATCAGAGTATTTGTATTATTTATTACACCATGCAATAATAATGTAATTGATTTTGACGGTTTTTAGTACAGTGACAGTAGAAATATATGTGACTAACTGATAAATTGCAATATTGCTTTTTTCATATGCCCCAAACTAATCTAACGCGAAAACATAAGCTTCATGTTGCTTGATATACCACGTTTTTGAAGCAAGATATGGTAAAGGAGAAATTTGAAAGCTTTATCATTATAATTTATCAAGACATATAAACGAGATTATTTGATTCCAATTAGAGTTGACTATTTCCTGAGACAATCTCAATTTCGGTATTAGAAATTCCCTGAAATTTGTCTAAAATGTAAAAATACTAAAATTATCGAAGAACAAAAATACGATTTTTTTTTATTTAAGGGTTTTTGTGAAATATTTCGTTTAACAAATTGGTAAAAATTAATAATTGAGGTGAAATTTGCTATGTTAAATAGTTCTGTAAATCGTACACATATAAATGCAAAAAGAACTACATTGGCAAGCAATATAAGCCAACTATATGATTTTATTATTCACATTATGATTTTTTTATACAAAAATGAGGTTATGATTTTAACCAGTAACTCGCAAAATGTATATAGACGATCTCTACCCCGATAAACTTTTGTGGTTAATAAAAAAAACATTTAATTTAACTGTCAAAATTGTTTTTAACACATTCACAAAAACCCTAAGTAAGAAAAAACCAAATAGAAAAAATTGCGCTGTTAATTGCACCGATCAGTATTTGAACGTTTTGTGTTTTCTGTTAACTTATTACACAAACTTAGATCGTTTTTAAACGATGAGATCACGCAATGTTTGCGCTTGGTTTTGAGAATTGCTGAATGCATCGTCAGAAACTGCATGGTTTTCGACATTTTGGATTCAGTTAATTAATTTTTGTGGGGTAAGGAAAGGAAAGGTAAGTAATGACGGAATTGGTTCGGTTGCCCAGTAGCCAATATTCAAACTACTATTAGTACAAGACAATCACAGTTTTATTGAACTGCTCTGCATTCTGTCATCTCTTATCAGCAACTCCAGTGTGCCACCATTCATCAGTAATCTGCAGAGGTTGCCTGAAAACAAAAAACAAATGAACTAATTGCTCTTAGCCATAGGCTTGTAAGAAATAGAATTAATTTCAATCTGCAATTATAAATTAATTAATTATATTATACAATTATAATTCTGCAATAATATATATACTATATAATATATAAGTCCTATATAATATATATACAAATATTCTAAAATTCCAATATTACAGATCACAATTATATATAAAAAAATTTGGAATATCCTTCAGATCAAATAACCATACTTTTTAATGCCTCTCAAATTCCCTATACGTGTATTTGCTCTCTTAAGATATAATGGAGCTGCCTATACAATTTTGGAGCGATATATGAAAAGATTTTTATTTAATTTTCTTTATTACAGGTTGTGGTATTTTTATACTAATTCTATTGCGAAACAAGTACGGATCATAACTAAAATTACTTAGCAACCTATTACCGCTCATAACAAAAAATATTTTAACGTACTTCAACGTATCTAAAATACCTTTTGTTATTAGTGGTTTAAATTTGAATAGTTGAAAGTTCTCCAACATGTCAAACCGTATTTACAGATTAGAATCAAATAGAGCATAGTAAAGACATTTCAATAAATCTGAAGTACAAATAGCACGGAGATAAAAAAAAAGAGCGTAAAACCTGGCGCAGTTACTTTTTTAAATAAGCTATAAATAGGTTATGATGACAGCCTAAGGTTAAACTTAGTTATCTAGATAGTAGTTACTTAAAAAAATTTACCATTTTCAGTGAGATACACGCGCGGTGAAGTGCATTGTATATATATATATATATATATATATATATATATATATATATATATATATATATATATATATATATATATATATATATATATATATATATATATATATATATATATATATATATATATATATAGTGAATGATAAAACATAGGTTATAATCGCAGTCATTAAATATCGCAAATTGAAGTGCATGATTTTAGATTTACTATTTAATATCTATATTATGAACGTCATATTATGATCATATTAAGAAACAATTCTTTAGCAAATTCGCATGTCTTCTGACATTGCACATTTCATATTATTAATATTCGAATTTAAGTACACTATATAGAGACATATAGTAGGCAAAAGCAACAATATCACCGTACAACGTTAGATCAAAACAATAATTGTAATATATCAAAAGGAGTAAAGAGTCCAATACTAAAGCTTGCGTGGCACACTAACGCATCTATTTGTGCAATCAAATATGCAATAAATTATAGATCGAACCTTACTTTAAACAAGAAAAATGTTTACTTATTCGGATAATTTCTTATTGTTTTATCCATTTTTTAATATTTTAATCGGTGTGAATTTGCAATTATTCTTATTTCTTATATTTATTTATTTATATTGATTATTATTATAGGTTTATGGATACAAATTTATTAGTATAAAGGAAATCCTCTTTTCATTTTTTACGGTATTAATTTTATGGTTAGTTTTATATTTGATATATTATTATTTTAAAATCGAAGAGTTCATCAAAACTATTCAATTCGGGAGTATTATATTATCAAGCAAATAAATACATATAAGAATTATTAATGAATGACTTATTGTGTATATGAGAAGTATTATATTTTATTTTATTACAATACTATGTTTTACCTATATAGTCAGTTCGTATATGTAGAAAATAAAATTCACAGCGGGAAGATAATCCATTATTTAGGACACCGTAATACATAAATATATATATATATATATATATATATATATATATATATATATATATATATATATATATATATATATATATATATATATATATATATAAGGATTAAGTTGGGTATACCTTAAAAAATTATTCTAGAAGAGGACTTAAAAGGTGCCGCAAATTGCAACAACCAATATTCAATAACTTATTTATTTACTATTTTACGGTTTGTATTTATGTCAAGAAATCTTTAGGTACGTGTTAAAATTAACAGTAAAACAAAATGCAAAATTAAAAAAGTTGTTTCTGCTCGACTCGGCATGTAAAGGACATATTTTACGCTGTGTGTAAACATTTAACGAGGACAAAAAAGAGTTATATTATAGAAATAATGGATATTCTACAAGTAATATATATGTATATATATATATATATATATATATATATATATATATATATATATATATATATATATATATATATATATGTCTATATATATATATATACACATATATATATATATATATATATATATATATATATATATATATATATATATATATATATATTTATATATATATATATATATATATATATATATATATATATATATATATATATATATATATATATATATATATATATGTATTGATTGATTGGACTGCACGACCAAACTCTATAGGCTTATATATTATACATAAATACCTAGATTAACCTATTAATTTTACTTCCTCATTCTAACTTCAGGGTGATACTGTTCTGAATCAGATTAAAATTCTAATCGGAAATTTATTAAATTTTTTAATTAACACTTCTTATAACGATCTAAAAAATTAAATTTTAATTATATAATACAAGTTAAATTTTAAAAATTTCCTATAAATCAAACATATTAAAACTGTATGTCATTAATTTTTTTAAGCCGTAAGCTGTAATAAATTAAATAAATTAAATTTAGTAATTAAATCACCTGAAAGTTCATTACTAACGCTACAATTATAGTATGAAAACAACAAATTGTATATACCTTGGTGAGCCATTATCGACTGATATGATCGTTAAGCCTAGCAAAATTAAACGAATTATTTATTAATTGTTATTAAAATCGTGTTATTGAAACATTTATTAGTTGAAACATTCTATAATATTTTACGGCAAAAAATCTTTATGTTCAAATCCAGTTTTCTAGATAAACTTTTTTGTGTTAAAATCTGTTAAATAATTCTAAAAAAATGAGTAATGACACACAATATTTTTATTTACATTTTTTTATAAAATTATATAAGTTATACAGATTCAAAAACAAATTATTCAGCACGAAAAATAAAAGAAATATCCGTTAAACAGACAAAATACGCCACAACACTCATAAATACAGTGATCGGCACTATAAGTGTTACAAATTAAAAATGTTGTAAATTTGTCAATATTTATTTTTTTTTTGTTTCAAAACTTTAGTAATTATATCGTAAAAACATTTCAAACTTAACAAAAAATATGTTATTGTTCGATGCGTTTAATACCATCGAGTCTATCCGAGAAGGCTTTACACTCTGCACGAATGTAGGGTGTGATGTTATTTTGCCCCATTTTCGGCGAAGAGCAATCTTTAAGGCGTCGACCGTCTCATATTGTTTAGTTAATATACTTTCGCATGCAGAATGGACCATATGGAGCAATTCGCTGGTCTAAATTTTCTTTTGATTTGCACTCTAACCATACACGATCGTTTTGTTTATTTACATATTGCTGAACCGTAAAAAATTCCAACTGCAGTTTCAGTTTTATCAAGTTTACAGTAGATAAGCCTTTTATGTTACTTTACTATTCAATGAAAGCCTGCGGAGTGATGTTTTTCCAGATTTCAGTTGGAAAATTTCAGTTTCATTGTTCCGCATTTTTAAGTCAGGAAAAAGAAATGATGTAGTGAATTACCGTGCGGATTGCATTTTTGTCGGTTTGACCAAAACTTTTTGAATCAATGGTTCATAATGTCTTATCTTTTCACATCAGATCTAACGTTTCTCAAGCTCAGCATGTGGTTTTTCTGGTAGATCGGCGATCACTAATTTGGTTAAATTTTGCTGCGAATTATTTAGTAGTTATAACTCCAAACTCTAGCTCGACATAACCTATACTTTGCCTTCGATAAAATCGATCACGCTATTCTCGCCACCATGTTTGCAATGTCAGTTTCTCTTCGTTAAATGGTTTCGTCTTATCTTTCAGATCGATGCCAGTTCTTAAAGATTTCCCATTGGTTTTCCCCGGCATTTTCGTGCTACTTCTGGAGTGCCTTAGGTCAGTCTTATTGATCCTGTTCTTTTCATAATATTTATCAACGATGTTGTCGAGTGCTTCAAGTTCGCGAAATAACTTATCTTTGCAGATGACATGAAAATATTTGCCCCAACCGCAAACTTATCCGACTGCTTGCTGTACAAACTGATTTGTTTAGGTAATGTATATGTGGTGCACCATTAACAAACTTTTTTTGAATTTGAATAAATGTAAGATTGTATTACATTTTCGCATTTATTCCGCGATATTATTTCATTAAAGCCTCCGGGATGTTGTTATTAATAGAATGAAGTATTGCTCTGATCTTGGTGTAATTTTCTCCTCTAACCTTACATTTACTAGGCACATTGATTTTGTTATCAGCATGGCCAACACCATGTAAGGCTTTATTAAGCGTAATTAAGTGTTTTTTCAATTGATTTTTAAACTTAGTAGTAGTACTACAATTCTTAATATCATCCGGGAGCTCATTAAACAAATTAAGACCTCTGTATAGCACATTATTGTTACCAATTGCAAAACCAAAAAAATTGTACATTAAATTCATTTCTTCGACGCGTTAAATAGTTATGTTTATCGCCAACTATACTAAGTGAGAAATTATGTTTAATTAAACTGTTAATAATTTTGTATATTAAAATTAGGAGTTCTCGCTTAAGTAAATTAGTTAATGAGTCAAATTGTAAGAATAGTTTTGGGGTCGGTTCAACGAACGATTTTGCAAAATTTCAAGTTCTTTTATTGTTGTCACACCGCATCCACTCTGTATTGGACTTACAGGTACAGCTATCTAGATTGAACATATACATTATACAATAGTAATAATAGTAATAACTTTAGATTTCTTGTCTATTATTTTTTTGTTGTTAGAAGTATTACGAGTATAAATTCAATAGGTATAACATTTATTATCGATATTTCCCGTCATAAATTATATTCTACTATTAATGCTGGGTAATAATTATATTCTACTATTAATACTAGGAAATCTATTGGTTTCTGCTATATTCGCCCAGCTATTGCTGTGGTTTTGAGTTTCTAATGCTGCTTCCTGATAACTTAACATTTTCTCTGCCGTCCTATTTTTTATTTCCTATTTTTCCGAACAGCTTTGTGAATCAGCTTGGTGTACTTTCTTGCAATTTAGCATAAAAATCCATTTTGTTGAATATTTGATTACAATGGGTTGTGCTCAACCCTCCAACATTTAAAGCATTGGATTACTCGCTGTAAGTACGGTGAGACTTCGAATCTTACAAAAAAAAATGTGTACTGATTAACAATTTTTTAAAAAAATGTGTACTGATTTACTTGCAATCACGTTTACCTCCCCTTTCTCATTCAATGTCCTACGTTTTAAACTTCTTATTGTTCCAATTTTTAACTGTCGACTATTTATATCATATTGATTAATTCCTCTTCGCTATATTTTAGATCAACTACATTTATTACCCCTATGCTCGTGCAATATAATTTAGCGGTATAAATGCTTTTAAATTTTATTTCTAAATCTTAACTATTAGCAATTTTTGTTTTTTTATGATCAATAATAAACTTTTGCATTTCGTTTATACCTTCTTTACTCGTCATTTTTATCACAATATCTGGTATTTTCACTGGCGTTGTTTACGTCATATTTTATATCATTATAAATTGTATATCAATTATCACTTCTTGCCCCACCCCCAGGATCTTCCCCCGTACATTTCGAATCTGCAATAAAAAATAGGGGTTCCTATTTTTATTTCAAAATTACCCCCCCGCTCCACCTACAAGGAGAACAGGAGTGTACTAATTTTAGCACTAATTTATTTCCCCCGCGAAATGATTAAATTTTGATCTTGGACATTTTGTTCGTAGAGTGCTTATTTTCCAAGATATATGAAAGTTTCAGCTTCATAAAATCACCCGGTATATATGTACATACATACATACATATATATATATATATATATATATATATATATATATATATATATATATATATATATATATATAAATATAAATATATATATATATATATATATATATATATATATATATATATATATATATATATATATATATATATATATATATATATATTTATATATTCACTGAAAAAATTATTTGTTGGCGTACGATTGCGGTAACCGTGATTCATGTATATTACAAATAATAGCAGGAATATATTGAAAACGCTACATATAATATGGATTGCTAGTCTTGTAATAAATAATACTGAACATTTTGTTACCTCCATTACACATAGCCCAATTAAATGTAGAAATCTTAGTACATTAACAAAATATAAGTTAGAATAGAACTCGATGCAAACCAGATCCCCTAACTTCAATTTAAAAATATATATTTTTTTAAAAACATGGGTTTTTGCCTAGATTCAGATGTTAATGGAGGACCAATATTTGGTATTATACAATTTATTGTGAAGCAAAAAGACCATTTTTTTGTTTGTTGTAATCTGTTGAAAAATTATATTTTGATAATTATTACTGTGCCTATGCAATAAAATTGAAAAATAAATTTAGCTAACATGATGTAAAAGTGAAATGATAACCCACCTGATGTTAGCAAATGCGCTAAACATGAAATGTTTGTAATATAGGATTATTAAAATTAGAACTAGAATATAAGTATTTAAATTTTGTAATATAAAAATTGTAATATTTCAAATAATTATTATAACCAATATTTCTTTTTTGTATAATTATTATTTTTTTATTAATGCGTAGTAAAGGTAAATAAACTTTGTGATTGCAGGTACCGAACTAACGATTAAGGTACATAAATTCAAATTAAAATTAGTAGAGGTAACACTTTATTCAATCGTGGTAATTTAAATTTCATTTAAAGTAACAAACCCAACAGTTGAAACAACTAAATATTTAGTTGGGCAAACTGAATGATCGTTGTTGTTTCAAAGTTGAAACGAAACTGTTGTAATAACTAATCGTAGTAGAGACAAATAAGTTTAGAGGTTATTGTAAACGAAATTTATTTCCCCTGAACATTTTTGTCAGTTCATGTATATCACCAATCGGTTGCCGTAAAGAATAATCGACTATTGCCACATAATATTAGTCGAGATAACTAAATTTTAATGTTACAGTAACTTTAAGTTGATTATGTCTACCTAAAAAGATTGTTATACCAACTAAATCCATTTCGTTGCTATAACTGTTAAATTCGGGAGGCGTAAAATTCGGTTGCTGTAACAAAAAAAAATTCTCAGTATACATATGTATATATATATATAAATATATATATATATATATATATATATATATATATATATATATATATATATATATATATATATATATATATATATATATATATATATATATATATATATATATATGTATATATATATATATATATATATATATATATATATATATATATAAACACCTTGGCACCGAATAGTTAGTATTATGTTTTCATACATATATATGACAGTACAATTTAATTTTATTCAGGTCAGCATCTTCAGGCTACTATCATTTATCTATAATCTGCAATGTTTCTCTAAAAAATTTATGAATGGACTACTATATAAGAAGGTTCATGTAATATATATTTTTTTGAAGTGAAATAGCATGTGCAAAAAGATTTGACAAAATGTAAGAAATTATAGACAAATCTGTTTAGACAAATCGGTAGTGTTCCTCCCACATAGATTTCAAACATTGCAATTATGGCAATAACACGATAAGTGGTAGATATCGTTTTATTGTTTGCGGTATATGCGTTATTGATATACATACTTATATATAATAGATGCTTAATAAGCCGCGGTCTCGAGTTCGCAGTCCCGAACACTCGTCGGTGACCAAAATTAATAAATAACTAAATAGAAATTATTATAATTATATCTTACACCATTGACCGATTAGTGTATATAAAGAAACGTTCGTTGGGCTGACAACGTTCACCAATTCGTAACGAGTGGTATAAAATGTACCTTTAAAGACTTGGTATATATGAACGTTTACCGCCTCTTTACCATATAATTTAGATTGGTTTTAATGTGTGTATATATATATATATATATATATATATATATATATATATATATATATATATATATATATATATATATATATATATATATATTTAATGTATATATATATATATATATATATATATATATATATATATATATATATATATATATATATATATATATATATATATATATATATATATATAATATTGACAGTGATGAACTAAATATATATATACATACATTCATATATTTAAATGTATATGAGGGAAAATCATCTCAGTCCCCGATTTAACGTAAGAAAACTTCAAGAAATTCCATTTTAATTTAAAAAGACAAATTCAATCATTCGAAAAAATAAAAAAGAGAAAATTGTGTTTTTGTATTTATAACCTCTGCGATGTTTTTTTTTTTTTATTATTCAGCCCGATTAGACATTATAACATTTGGTTGATTGATGGCCAAGAAAAGGAGAAGAAAACCTTAAAAAGAAAATTAATTATTTTTTTGTTAAATAACTTAAATTTAAGCTTAGATTTCATAGTTTTGACGACACGTCAAACTTTTTTTTTAAATTGTAAAAATTGTGTTGTTGTTTCCTTCAGTATAAGCGGCCACACATCATGACTAACAAGTAATTTGATCAATTAAAGAGAGAACATTTTTTATAGGGATTTATATAAAAGAAGAATTGGTTTGATTACAATTTAGATAAACTTATATAAATTAGGATTAGCGATTAGTCGATAATGTATCTTTGATCGATATGGAAATGGAATAATTATATATATATACGGTGTATTTGAACCAACTACAGCAACGTGGCCGTTTGGCCACCGGTACATGTTGCATTTTAAATTATTTGGTCAATGGTATAGACATAGCGGAGCTACATCTATTGGCATCACTATATATTGAGGATATTCTTCTAAACCGAATTTCTAAATGTTAAACATTAGCTATATTTTTATAACGCCTGTCGTATTTAAGGGTGGCTTTAATGTTTACCGATTATATATATATATTATATATATTATATATATATATATATATATATATATATATATATATATATATATATATATATATATATATATATATATATATATATATGTATGTGTATATATATACATATATATATATATATATATATATATATATATATATATATATATATATATATATATATATATATATATATATATATATATATATATATATACACTGAGAAAAATAATTTGTTGGCTCACTCTTGTATTAAATATATTTCGTTTGCCTCAATAAATATTTTTTGTATCAAATAAAATTCATTTACTATAAATGAAATTCTATTCTAGATACAAAATATTTTTTTCAACAAAGGAAAATTATTTGAAGCAAAATTAAATAATAACCGATTCGTTTGAAAGCTAGTGGTAAAATATGTTAGTTGTAACAACTATCCTTAAATAATCTTCCAACAAATATATTAGTTACGGCAAAAATAAATATGTTGCTATAATAATTATTAGTTACATATTATTTTAGAAAACTGAATTTCGTTTATCCCAACCGACACAAAAATAATTTGGTTATAATAAAGAAAATTTATTTGTTGCAATATTTTTTCGTTTGTCTGTATAATAAATTATGAAACCTTTAGCAGCCTACGGGAAAAGCGATACTTAATTCCATCGAAATATACCAAATTCTCTTCTGGATTTATTATTGAGCCTGTAATTAGCACCAACGACTGAATTGCCCAGTTGTTATTTATTTTTTGTTGGAGAGCTTCTTCAACTTCTTGTGTTGTCCTGTCAATCAACATAAACGATTTTTGCGAATCTTTTATGGAAACTTTAGAACACATATTTTCGCCATTAATTTTTTCACTATCCTGGTGGTTGTCTGTAAAACAGAAAAGTATTAGAAAATTAAATTCATTTATTTTTAAAACTGATTTTGATAATATTACTTACTCTCAGATAAACTATCTTTATGCTTGATAATAGTAACCAGCAAAGATTTAGCTTTTTCATCTTTTATTTTTTGTCCAAATATGTTGATAATTTTTGGCATGAAACTTGAAAATGCTTCTTCAATTTTATCAGATGCTGGATTCATAGCACGAAAATCAAACTTAATCCAACTTATATCCGTAAGGCTTTTTATATTGAATCCAGTTTTTAAAAATGACATCCGTTGACTCTGCCGTTGAAATTTATTGCAGTCTATAGTTTGATGTTGCTGCGTAATGTAATGTCGCGTACAATATTAAATATTTGTTTCCTTTTCTTTGCTGACTCATCTGTATTGACAGATAAACTACGCTTTTTAAACTACGCTTTTTATTACATTAGGTACTTTATTTAAATTATATGTTTCTTCTGGAAATTGGTCACTAAATTCACTTAGCGAATGGTTTATTTTTCAATGAACTATTAATGCAGTTGTTGACAAATTTCTCTTGTGGCACTTAAAACACTTCATTTCGCGTAAATTTAAAATTAAGCACAAATTAGAAGTTTTACTGCCTAACTTTCTTGATTAGAAATGTCTTTAATATTGTTTTTTATAAATTTAATTCACACCGTATAATTTTAGATAAAATAACCACAATTGTTTATAGTACGTAGAACTTTTAAGTACTCCAATTTTAAAAAGATTTATGGAAATATATCATTACAACACTGCACTTTGTACGATACGGCTTGTACGATTAGTATAATATACGATAATATATTATTTTAGAAAGCGAATTTGTTTTACTACAAATAATAAAAATATTAAATTACATCAAATTAATAAAAAAATTTCAAACGAACAGCAGATATCTGTTAATTTGATGATATTTTCTATACCGTAACAAGTATATTTGATGATCAACTATCAAATTGAAAAAAAAAATTGTATTTCCTGTAAATTTGATAGAAACTATTAAAAATGTAAACACATTTTTACAAAAAAACTTAATAGAAATTTTTTTCTATATGATAGAGTTTTTTTCTTATTGATAAAATACTAGACGGTTTCTTTCATTTTTACAAATTTTCTTCAACGATATTTAGGGATCGTTAAAATAAACGAAATATTTTGTTTTCGCCTAAAACAATTGGGTTTTTACGTTTTTTTTAACAAATTTTTACTCAATTTAATAAACGATTTTGTTGGTTTGATGAAATTTCCTGGAAATTGATGAATTTATTTTATTAACATTTTACTCAATTTTTTCTATCAATTTTACCTACTTTTTTCTTTGAGTGTAAATTATTCAATAAACATTTTCAAGAAAGTTTAATATAAGAGTATAAGCAAAATGAATATTACTAAATGTTTTGGCCTGTAGATGGCGCAGCCACCAGTCAATAAATAAGTTTTACCAACCATTTAAAAGGTAAAGGTTCCACCTTTTTATCGGTATGTATATACTAGACCTAGTTTTCCCAGTAAATCATTTTAAATTAGAAAAACGTGATTTTTGATATTCTTTTGAATAAATAAAACAGGCAAATGTAAAGAATTTACAAAGATTGTAACTGTAAATAATAGCGTTTTGATAAACAATAAACACGTGTTTAAAATTACTTTAATTTAACGGAAATACAAGCAACTCATTATTACACTCATCAAGCAAAGTTGTTTCTAATGGTTGCATACTTTAGATCGTCCGAAGGTGAAATCAGTATATTACCTTATGCAGTAATGTCAGATGAAAAACCCATGGCACAGCAGCAGTTTACTGTTTTCAAACGAAATTTTAAACTCTTTGGCAAATTGTAGCGCAACTTCCTTGATCATAGAACCCGATATTCGAGCATTTATGCTACGTTGTTTTTTAAACCACATTAACGTAGCATTGTTGACATCTTCATATCGCCGTTGTTTTTAGTTTTCTTTTGGCTGAAAGGCTTTCATTGTCGAATCTGGCAAAGTATTCGATCTTCCGCTTTTTAACTGTGTTAACGGTTGTCTTACTGACCCCAAAATAATCCGCTGTCGCTCTTTCTGAATGACTTTCTGATTACCGAATCAATTCCACTTTTTTTTTCAAATCTTTTTTTTTCTTTTTTTTTAGTTCCTTATAACTCGATTTATTTTTTACCGCCATCGTTATTTTATTTTACTTTTGATATTAGCTAAAAATAAATTTTTAATAACATCTTTATATAAGATGTATAATTTTGTATGAAGAAGAGAATTATTATCTTGATTGATTTATTTAATTGAAATACCCAAAAACGTCAAAATTAAGTAAATTTTGGTATATCTTGTATAATATACAAGAAATGCCAATTTGTAATAATTCATGTAACGGTACATTACATTTCTGTAAAAGTACAATATTTTCGTTAAAGTGCATTCAATTATTGATTAATTCAAAATCAAAAACTATTCATAAATTTGGAAAATTTAGGCGCTGATACAACAACAGGAATTAATTTTATCCTAAGCGGAGCATCACCATTATAATTTCAACTTACCAGTAAATTTATTGGCACGCATGGAAAACTTTTTTAAACACGTAAATGAAACAAGTAGAAAACTAATTTGCCTACTAGTAAAATGGAAGATTAAAGTTACCTCTTCTAAAACTGAAATCATTCATTTTCATCCCAACCAATATAGAAAAATGCCCTAAGCTAGTCCTATTTCATTCGAAGGCAGCACCTTAGAATACAAACCTCAAGTCAAATATCTTGGTATAATTATATAGATAGCAAGCTATCACCTGTTGCTCACATTAAGAATATTCGAAAAAAGGCTTTTGCGGCACGCAGCCTTCTATACTCGATTCTCAAACGAAATAGTTGATTTTCCTCTAAAAACAAGTTAAGACTTTACAAGGCATATCTGAGGCCCATCATAACCTACGCTATCCTCGCATGGTTGGAAGAATTGCCCATAAGCCACTGGAAAAATCGTGTCTCTTTGAAATCAACCAGCCTTCGATTTGTGTTTGACGATTAGCCTAAACCTCTAACCTATACAAATGCACATGTAATATAAATTTCGAGAAAAGCGCTAATCTAGAGAGCCTCAATAAATTCGCTAGGCGACTCCAATCGAAGTTCATCGATAGGATATCAAATTCTGAGACATGGGATTTGGTGCTCGCGGGAGAGTATAACAAGTAGATAAGTCACCTAGGTCATAAATTTAATAAACATATTTAAATAAATTAATTAAATAAATCAATAGATTCTAGAAAACAAAGTAACAAATGTAAAATTATAAATCAATGTTGTATAAATATATGTAAATAATTTACGTTAAGTAGATAAAATTAGTCAAAAATACATTTAAGTATTATATGTAGTAAAAATTAGTTTAAGCCAATAGATTTAAGTCAATTACTTAAGATAATGGATGATAAAGTTTAGGCTAAGAATCTTAGTTCAGGATATTTATGTAAACATTGTCAAAATAAAAAAATTTTAATTTAAAAAATAAAAAATAAAAAAAATGAATATTTTTTGTACTACCTATATACAAAATGTAACTTTAACCTAAAATTGATCTATTGAAAAAACATCTTATCTGGGATAAATTAAAAATTGGTCCGTTAAAAAAAAGAAACCCACTACAAAAAGAACCACTATTTCTATAATTATTTAAAACAATAAGCAAAACAATTTCAAAGTGCATAAAGGAAGTTATGTTCTAAACATACCGGTGCATCCCTTTCCCTTCCAATATTTTTATTGTAGATAGATAATTTTTCATTCCAAAAATAAAAAATAAAAACTCCTCGCCGGCCCTAATATAAGGTATTCGCCAGCCTACTTAAAATATATTATGGTAATAAAGATATCTCGCCGGCCTACTTAACAAATGTGGTAATATAATTCGGTTATGCAATACAAGTGACATAAAGATCGCATAAGTAATTCCTTAACAGCACATTCAGTAACAGCACATTTCATGTATCCAAAACATGTATTGTAAATTTTGTAAAAAAAAAGTAATCGCATTTTAGGAGTCAATATCCTTATGATATACTAAATAAGCTGGTCACTAAACAGAATAGAGAGGTGGTCAGATTAAAGGAAATATTCTACACAAATTTGTATGGTTAACGGTTGGGACTTTCCCAAAGTGGTCTATTTAAAAAGTTGGTCAGATTGAAGGAATGGTCTATTTGGGAAAATTCACTATGTATATATATATATATATATATATATATATATATATATATATATATATATATATATATATATATATATGTATATGTATATGTATATATATATATATATATATATATATATATATATATATATATATATATATATATATATAACGGGTTTTCCAATAAGAAGTTTCATTTTGATATTAAAAAAACCAAGTATTTTTTAAGAGAAATCAATGAATTTTTATTACATTGTAAAGAGGAAGGTATGCCATTAATATTTGAAAACGATATCAGCCAAATGGCTGCCACGGCTACGCTTGCAGCACCATACCCTTTTCATGAAATTGTCCATGACCAATTCGCACATTTGCGGCTGTATATCATCGATAACTTCACGAATTCCATCTTTAAGGTTTTGAATCGATTGTGGACCATGCCATAGACTTTATCTTTTACGTGGGCCCAAAGAAAAAAATCTAAAGATGTTAAATCACAAGATCTCGGTGGCCAATTGTGATCACCTCTTCGAAAAATAACACGGTCAAGAAGCTTTTCTGGCAAAATTGCGATTGTTTCAATGCTTGTGTGACACGAAGCACCGTCTTGCTGAAAATAAACGTCGTCCACATCAATATTTTCCAATTCCGGCCATGAAAAAATTCAAAATTGACAGCTGCCCAAATAGCAGGTTATTCAAAATGAAACTTCTTATTAGATAACCCTATATATATATATATATATATATATATATATATATATATATATATATATATATATATATATATATATATATATATATATATATATATATATATATATATATATATATATATATCATACTGTACATTTAGCGATTGCCCTTTGCATTAATTTAGCTATAGTTATACAAGTATGTATTTTACAATATATTATGTATGTCTATTGATATAGTAAGAATTATATAAAGAGATACTAGTAATATTAATAATAATATACGCAACTATATATTTTTAAGTGGAAGGAGAAGAGAAGAAGAGAGGTAAGATCAACATTAAAACGAAAAAAAAAATGAAAGTCAATCATCCGAATGATTCAGTGTGGCATCGCACAAGACTGTCAACAAAAATTAGTTAACGCTCGAAATAATTTTTGAACAAAAAAAAAACATAACTTTTTCTATATTCGTTTTCATTCAAAAACTCCGATGCAGAGGTGGGGTACAAAACATTGAAATTTCAGTAGTATAATCCTTGTATACAACATCTTTTAAACTTCACTGACATTTTTATATGGGTGGTTTTTTGTTTATATTTTATTAAAGATTTCACTTAAGATAGATGTATATAGATTCTTAGCAGTATTTTGTACTTTTACAATATGTATATTTATAGTATACTAGATATAAGAATGACAATGATAGTTTATATTTCTGCGTTCTTTATTTTATATAGTAAATTGATTTATGCGGCATTTATTTGATAGATTTTAAATATTTGGCAATTTTTAACTGATTAGTTCATTACGTCAAAATTGTATGTTGGATTTGATGTCGATCCCGAGCTTGTTCTTCGTATTGTTCTATTTCTGAGTTGTTCTATAACTATTTTATAATATGTTGTTAAGATTGTAATTTAAGAAATTAGTATATTATTTATGTGCATCTCACGCATTATTTTTTTTTGTATTAAACAAACTTAACGTCGGGGCTTATTGATTGATTGATTGATTGATTAGAGTGTACGGCCAAGGACGAACCAGGAACTCCCGGAATGCCGGGCACCACCGTACACCCGTGTTACATATAACAAAACCGAAGGAATGGAAGGAATGTTAGTTGTGACAGACTCGACTCGGTTACTGACACCTTAGCGATCGATAGTTAGTGTTTTTTTTTGTGGTGTAAGGAAAGAAAGGGTATGTTAGTAATGACAGATTTGACCCGGTTTTCCGGAAGCCAATATTCAACTAATGTTAGCACAAGACAATCACAATTTTGACGAGCTGCTCTGCATTATTTCATTTTTTATCATCAACTGCAGTGTGCCCCCATTCAGGTGTATCAGCAAATGTTTCCTAAAAGCAAAATCTATTAATGAAATAATTACTCTTAGCCATAGGCTGTAATAAATTGTATTAATTTTCATCTGAAATGATAAATTAATTAATTTGAAATATAATAAACTAATAATATCATAATATAATTTCTGCAAGCCGTAGAATGTAATAAACTGGATTAGTTTTCCCTGAAAATACAAATATATTAATTTGTCTCGTAATAATAATAATATATTAATGTAATATAAATATATAAATACCTAAATATATAAATATACAAACATCTAAATATATAAAAATAAATATAAATATATAAATATATAAATATATAAATATATAAATATATAAATATATAAATATATAAATATATAAATATATAAATATATAAATATATAAATATATAAATATATAAATATATAAATATATAAATATATAAATATATAAATATATAAATATATAAATATATAAATATATAAATATAAATATATAAATATATAAATATATAAATATATAAATATATAAATATATAAATATATAAATATATAAATATATAAATATATAAATATATAAATATATAAATATATAAATATATAAATATATAAAATATAAATATATAATATATATAATATATATAATATATATAATATATATAATATATATAATATATATAATATATAAATATATAAATATATAAATATATAAATATATAAATATATAAATATATAAATATATAAATATATAAATATATAAATATATAAATATATAAATATATAAATATATAAATATATAAATATATAAATATATAAATATATAAATATATAAATATATAAATATATAAATATATAAATATAAATATATAAATATATAAATATATAAATATATAAATATATAAATATATAAATATATAAATATATAAATATATAAATTATAAATATATAAATATATAAATATATAAATATATAAATATATAAATATATAAATATATAAATATATAAATATATAAATATAAATATATAAATATATAAATATATAAATATATAAATATATAAATATATAAATATATAAATATATAAATATATAAATATATAAATATATAAATATATAAATATATAAATATATAAATATATAAATATATAAATATATAAATATATAAATATATAAATATATAAATATATAAATGTATAAATGTATAAATATATAAATATAAATATATAAATATATAAATATATAAATATATAAATATATAAATATATAAATATATAAATATATAAATATATAAATATATAAATATATAAATATATAAATATATAAATATAAATATATAAATATATAAATATATAAATATATAATATATAAATATATAAATATATAAATATATAATATTAAATATATAAATATATAAATATATAAATATATAAATATATAAATATATAAATATATAAATATATAAATATATAAATATATAAATATATAAATATATAAATATATAAATATATAAATATATAAATATATAAATATATAAATATATAAATATATAAATATATAAATATATAAATATATAAATATATAAATATATAAATATATAAATATATAAATATATAAATATATAAATATATAAATATATAAATATATAAATATATAAATATATAAATATATAAATATATAAATATATAAATATATAAATATATAAATAATAAATATATAAATATATAATATATAATATATAAATATATAAATATATAAATATATAAATATATAAATATATAAATATATAAATATATAAATATAAAAATATATAAATATATAAATATATAAATATATAAATATATAAATATATAATATATAAATATATAAATATATAAATATAATATATAAATATATAAATATTAAATATATAAATATATAAATATATAAATATATAAATATATAATATATAAATATATAAATATATAAATATATAAATATATAAATATATAAATATATAAATATATAAATATATAAATATATAAATATATAAATATATAAATATATAAATATATAAATATATAAATATATAAATATATAAATATATAAATATATAAATATATAAATATATAAATATATAAATATATAAATATATAAATATATAAATATATAAATATATTAAATATATAAATATATAAATATATAAATATATAAATATATAAATATATAAATATATAAATATATAAATATATAAATATATAAATATATAAATATATAAATATATAAATATATAAATATATAAATATATAAATATATAAATATATAAATATATAAATATATAAATATAATATAAATATATAAATATATAAATATATAAATATATAAATATATAAAATATATAAATATATAAATATATAAATATATAAATATATAAATATATAAATATATAAATATATAAATATATAAATATATAAATATATAAATATATAAATATATAAATATATAAATATATAAATATATAAATATATAAATATATAAATATATAAATATATAAATATATAAATATATAAATATATAAATATATAAATATATAAATATATAAATATATAAATATATAAATATATAAATATATAAATATATAAATATATAAATATATAAATATATAAATATATAAATATATAAATATATAAATATATAAATATATAAATATATAAATATATAAATATATAAATATATAAATATATAAATATAAATATATAAATATATAAATATATAAATATATAAATATATAAATATATAAATATATAAATATATAATATATAAATATATAAATATATAAATATATAAATATATAAATATATAAATATATAAATATATAAATATATAAATATATAAATATATAAATATATAAATATATAAATATATAAATATATAAATATATAAATATATAAATATATAAATATATAAATATATAAATATATAAATATATAAATATATAAATATATAAATATATAAATATATAAATATATAAATATATAAATATATAAATATATAAATATATAAATATATAAATATATAAATATATAAATATATAAATATATAAATATATAAATATATAAATATATAAATATATAAATATATAAATATATAAATATATAAATATATAAATATATAAATATATAAAATATAAATATATAAATATATAAATATATAAATATATAAATATATAAATATATAAATATATAAATATATAAATATATAAATAAATAAATATATAAATATATAAATATATAAATATATAAATATATAAATATATAAATATATAAATATATAAATATATAAATATATAAATATATAAATATATAAATATATAAATATATAAATATATAAATATATAAATATATAAATATATAAATATATAAATATATAAATATATAAATATATAAATATATAAATATATAAATATATAAATATATAAATATATAAATATATAAATATATAAATATATAAATATATAAATATATAAATATATAAATATATAAATATATAAATATATAAATATATAAATATATAAATATATAAATATATAAATATATAAATATATAAATATATAAATATAATAATATATAAATATATAAATATATAAATATATAAATATATAAATATATAAATATATAAATATATAAATATATAAATATATAAATATATAAATATATAAATATATAAATATATAAATATATAAATATATAAATATATAAATATATAAATATATAAATATATAAATATATAAATATATAAATATATAAATATATAAATATATAAATATATAAATATATAAATATATAAATATATAAATATATAAATATATAAATATATAAATATATAAATATATAAATATATAAATATATAAATATATAAATATATAATATATAAATATATAAATATATAAATATATAAATATATAAATATATAAATATATAAATATATAAATATATAAATATATAAATATATAAATATATAAATATATAAATATATAAATATATAAATATATAAATATATAAATATATAAATATATAAATATATAAATATATAAATATATAAATATATAAATATATAAATATATAAATATATAAATATATAAATATATAAATATATAAATATATAAATATATAAATATATAAATATATAAATATATAAATATATAAATATATAAATATATAAATATATAAATATATAAATATATAAATATATAAATATATAAATATATAAATATATAAATATATAAATATATAAATATATAAATATATAAATATATAAATATATAAATATATAAATATATAAATATATAAATATATAAATATATAAATATATAAATATATAAATATATAAATATATAAATATATAAATATATAAATATATAAATATATAAATATATAAATATATAAATATATAAATATATAAATATATAAATATATAAATATATAAATATATAAATATATAAATATATAAATATATAAATATATAAATATATAAATATATAAATATATAAATATATAAATATATAAATATATAAATATATAAATATATAAATATATAAATATATAAATATATAAATATATAAATATATAAATATATAAATATATAAATATATAAATATATAAATATATAAATATATAAATATATAAATATATAAATATATAAATATATAAATATATAAATATATAAATATATAAATATATAAATATATAAATATATAAATATATAAATATATAAATATATAAATATATAAATATATAAATATATAAATATATAAATATATAAATATATAAATATATAAATATATAAATATATAAATATATAAATATATAAATATATAAATATATAAATATATAAAT
>CAUVYK010000570.1:17500-18750 GCA_963556175.1 Tipula confusa | reverse complement strand
AATAATAATAATAATAATAATAAATAATAATAATAATAATAATAATAATAATAATAATAATAATAATAATAATAATAATAATAATAATAATAATAATAATAATAATAATAATAATAATAATAATAATAATAATAATAATAATAATAATAATAATAATAATAATAATAATAATAATAATAATAATAATAATAATAATAATAATAATAATAATAATAATAATAATAATAATAATAATAATAATAATAATAATAATAATAATAATAATAATAATAATAATAATAATAATAATAATAATAATAATAATAATAATAATAATAATAATAATAATAATAATAATAATAATAATAATAATAATAATAATAATAATAATAATAATAATAATAATAATAATAATAATAATAATAATAATAATAATAATAATAATAATAATAATAATAATAATAATAATAATAATAATAATAATAATAATTAATAATAATAATAATAATAATAATAATAATAATAATAATAATAATAATAATAATAATAATAATAATAATAATAATAATAATAATAATAATAATAATAATAATAATAATAATAATAATAATAATAATAATAATAATAATAATAATAATAATAATAATAATAATAATAATAATAATAATAATAATAATAATAATAATAATAATAATAATAATAATAATATATAATAATAATAATAATAATATAATAATAATAATAATAATAATAATAATAATAATAATAATAATAATAATAATAATAATAATAATAATAATAATAATAATAATAATAATAATAATAATAATAATAATAATAATAATAATAATAATAATAATAATAATAATAATAAATAATAATAATAATAATAATAATAATAATAATAATAATAATAATAATAATAATAATAATAATAATAATAATAATAATAATAATAATAATAATAATAATAATAATAATAATAATAATAATAATAATAATAATAATAATAATAATAATAATAATAATAATAATAATAATAATAATAATAATAATAATAATAATAATAATAATAATAATAATAATAATAAATAATAAATAATAATAATAATAATAATAATAATAATAATAATAATAATAATAATAATAATAAATAAATAATAATAATAATAATAATAATAAATAATAATTAATAATAATAATAATAATAATAATAATAATAATAATAATAATAATAATAATAATAATAATAATAATAATAATAATAATAA
>CAUVYK010000570.1:0-7500 GCA_963556175.1 Tipula confusa | reverse complement strand
TGATGGTGGAATGTTATTGTCTCGAACAAGAACTAATTGACCAACCTTTAAGTCAGGTGTCTGTATGGTCCACGTTGCTCGTTGTTGTAATTGATGCAAGTATTCTTGTGACCACCTTTTCCAAAAATCATCCCTCATTTTTTGAATTAGTTTCCATCTGGCTAGAGAGCTTATTCTTTCATCTGTTACGTTGGGTTCGGGTTGAGTTATAAGAGATTCCCCAATTAAAAAATGGCCAGGAGTTAAAAATGTAGGATCACTCGGATCGTTGGTCATTGGTGAAAGTGGCCTTGAATTCAGACAAGCCTCTATTTGACAGGTTAAAGTTGTCAATTCTTCGAATGTCAAGGTTGATTCACTAATCACCCGTTTTAAATGATATTTCACAGATTTTACAGCTGCCTCCCATAATCCCCCGAAATGTGGTGCTCCTGGTGGGATGAAATGCCATTTAGTGCCGTGGTCACCCGAAGTGTTAATTATGTTTGAAGTTGTTTGTTCTAGTGTCTTTAATGTGTTTAACTCCATGATTTTGCTAGCCCCTACAAAATTGGTGCCATTGTCGCAAAAAATGTCTGTGCATATTCCTCTACGTGATGTGAAACGTTTATATGCCGCTAAAAAAGCATCGGTTGTTAAATCGCTGACCACCTCTATGTGAACGGCTTTCGTTACCATGCACACAAAAATCGCAAGGTACCCTTTATATGACTTATTACCTCTCCCCTTTGATACTCTAACAGTAAACGGCCCAGCGTAATCAATTCCTGACTTTACAAATGGTCTAGCAGGAGTCAATCTTGATTCTGGTAAATTACCCATTAGTTGATTTTTAATGGCCGCACTGAATCTATAACATCTCAAACATTTGGTTATTTGTTGTCTAACCAAATTTCTGCCATTTATAATCCAGTACTTTGTTCGAATATGGGCTAGTGTCAATTGGGTACCGCCATGCATAGTTAATTTATGGCCTTCTTGAATTATTAAATTTACAATTGGATGCGATTGTGGAAGAATAATCGGATGCTTTTCATCATAGGACCAGGCCGATGAATTTTGTAAGCGACCGCCCACTCTTAGTAATCCATCCTTTACAAATGATGAAAGTGATAATAATTTACTTTTTTTATCAATCGGGTTGTTATTTTCCAAATCATGAATTTCTTTCTTGTATTGACTCTGTTGGGCATTTTTAATTAATCGATGGAGAGCCTTATCCATTTCTTGTACTGAAATTATGTTGTTGGATTCATATTTCACCAGCTTCAACTTATTAATGAATCGTTTACAATATGATAATATTCTTTGGATCTTTTTTAAACTTGAATATCTTATGAATAGCTCATCAAAAAAGTTTTCATTATTTTGTACCATTGTTGTTTTGGCTACTGCTATTATCTTTCTATCCGGAATGTCTTCAGTTTTTAATTCTGAATTCTGAATTGGCCAGTCTTTAGGAGTGCGTGTTAACCAACATGGTCCACTCCACCATAATTGATGTTCCCCGAGATCTTTAGGTTCCACGCCCCTTGAAGCACAATCAGCTGGGTTATCACTTGACCTAATATAGTTCCAAGCTGATGGGTTGGTTAGACTATGAATCTCAGACACTCTGTTCGCCACAAACGTTTTAAACCGATGTGGTTCTGTCTTAATCCATGCAAGTACAATTGTTGAATCTGTCCACGCGTATGTTGTTATTTTAGGAATTCTAAGACTTTTAATTACTTTCGTGAGTAATCTTGCAAGTAATAAGGCGCCGCACAATTCCAATCTGGGAATTGTTAACTTTGTTTTTATTGGTGCGACTCTAGTTTTCGATATTAGGAGGTATGGTTGCGTTATACCAACTGTATTATTTCTTTGGTAGATGTATATTACCGCTGCATATGCATGCTCAGATGCATCACAAAACCCGTGAAGTTCTATGGCTGAATTATTGTTCGTGTTTACCCATCTTGGGATTTTTAGTTGTTCGAGCAAAGGTAAAGATTGTTTAAAATTATTCCATTTTACCGCGATATTTTTTGGTAATGGTTCATCCCATGCTAATCCAGTTAACCAGAGTTGTTGTAATAATATTTTTGCTATTATAATGGTTGGTGCTAGCCATCCCAACGGGTCGAACATTTGCGATACCTCGGACAATAATTTTCTCTTAGTAATTATTTCTGACTTAGTCTTGTTTAAGTTTATTTTAAATACGAAGGTGTCTAAATCAGGGTTCCATGATATTCCTAATGTTTTTATCGTTTCATCTAGTTTTATGTCCCTTGTGCCGATGGCCCTTGAATTTTCCGGTATCTGGTTCAGTAAATCAGAATGATTACTTGCCCATTTGCGTAGCTGGAACCCGCCTTTCTTTAAAAGGCTGTTGTTGTTGCACAAGAGCTTCTTCCACAGAATTACTACCGGAAAGCAAGTCATCGACGTAAAAATCTTGTAATGCAATGTTGGCTGCTTTTGGGAATTCTTTCATTCCATCGTATGCTAGTTGTTGTAAGGTGCGGATAGCCAAATATGGAGCACTCGCCGTTCCAAAAGTTACTGTTGTTAAATTGTATTCTTTGATGGGTTCCTGTTCAGATTCTCTCCAGAGTATCTTTTGATATTTTTGATCATCTTTATGTACTTGTATTTGACGATACATTTTTTCGATGTCTGCTGTATATACAATTTTGTGCTTTCTCCATCTTAGTAGGATTGAAATAAGTTCTTCCTGTAATGTTGGACCGACTAATTGTTGGTCATTTAAGTTTTTGTTATTACTTGTTTTCGCTGATGCGTCAAAAACGACTCGTAACTTTGTGGTTAAGCTGTGTTCTTTTATTACAGCATGATGTGGTATGAAATATTCTTCAGATGTATTGATTATATTTCCATATTCAGCTTTTTTCATATGCCCTAATTCAATGTACTCGTTGATACATTTTTTATAGTCATTCGCAAATGTTGGTAATCTTGCGAATTTTTTCTCTAATTGCAGTAGTCTAGCTAAAGCCCTTGATTTTGATGCTCCGAGAATTGGTGGGTCCGTTTTAAACGGAATGAGCACTATAAATCTACCGTTATTTTCCCGTTGATGGGTTTTATTAAAATGTTCTTGGCAAAGTTGTTCATCTGTTGTCAATACTCTATCTTCTTGTAGTTCCTCTATCTCCCAGAATCTTTTTAAGCTGTTATCCAATTCAGTTTTTGTTATCATACATTGTACTGTTGGTGGTTCGCTTTGCTGTAAAGGACCAAATATAAGCCAGCCTAATTCGGTTTTTTGTGCCGCCGGTTCTCCTGCAGAGCCTTTTACTACATCATTCATTAGTATGGCTGGATAGTAATCTGCACCCAGCAGTATGTCTATTTTGTTCGGCACGTTAAAGTTTGGATCTGCCCATAACAAATTATTGATGTGAGGCCAGTTCCAAGCATCGAAACTGTACTCTGGTAGGTTTCCCACTAATTGGTCTACAATTAATGCACTTATTTCCAATTTAAATTCAGATGAGAATCTAGGCTTAATTTGAAACTTAAGCCGTCGGTCTGATATTCCAGCAGTTATTCCTCCTATCCCTTTAAACTCGACGTGCGTTCTTGTACTTTGTATGTTCAATTTTTTTGCTGCCTTGCTCGTTATAAAAGATGCTTGAGAGCCCGGATCAATGAGTACTCTAAGTAATTCTGGGTGATTGCCGTTGGTTGGTACCGTCACTAGTGCAGTACTTAGAATCACCTGTGATTCCGTTGGATTATATATCATGTGTGTTTCAACGATTGGTTTTACTTGTTGTTTTGTTGGATCACTTGCTCTCTGATGCATGTTCTGTTGGTATTTGTTTGTTTTATTAGTGGCTCCTTCTCTGGTGTGGAGAAGGGTGTGATGTTTACCTTGGCACACTAAACATTTGCCTTCTCGAAAGCAAGTCCTGGAAAACAGGTGATTACCCAGACATGCTCTGCACAGCTCTTTCATGGTGCATATTTTGTTACGGTCAATTGTTGACATTTGCAAAAATGATTTGCACGCATCGATTTTATGCGACCCTTTGCAATTTGCGCATACATCTGTTGTTGAAGTAAGCATTGTTAAAGTTTTTGGAGCTTGTAATCGATTGCCGGTTGTTGTTGCGTGTCGACTATACTTATTTCCTATTGCTTCCAATGACTGGAACCGTTTTTCCAAAAACAGTAAAAATTTGTTCAAACTTTCACCCTTTTTTGGGTCTTCCAATGTAGATTCGTAACTCCTACACGTTTCACTGTCTAGCTTCTTTAGTAATATGTGTATAATTAAGGCATCAAATTTCTCCTCATTATTGAGTACGTTGTTTATGTTATGAATTACTTCTTGTGTGATGTCATGCATCGTTCTAATTCCTGAAGCATTCTCTGTTACTATGTTGGGTTGATTGATCAGCTGGTTGAAATACGTTGTTGTCAAAATTCTTTCATTGCTGTATCGATTTTTTATTATTTTGTACGCTACTCGGTAGTTGTCTGCGGTTGATTCTAGATGATTTATTAATATAGCGGCTTGACCTCCTAAATGATTCTTTAAGTAATTGATCTTGTGGGTGTCCGTAAGCGATTCATTACAGTGAACTAATTTTTCGAATGTGTCCGCAAACCCTTTCCACTTAATGTATTCTCCGTAGAAAATTGGAATCTCAATTTTTGGAAGGCGTACATCAAACTTGTTGTTGTTTGTTTGATGGCTGTCGATTTCTGTGGTGATTTTTGTTACAATAGCATCATGTTGGTTTTTGATGGTATCGTAATAGCTCTCAGAGAAGTATTTTAACCTTTTTTCATCTTCTTCTGAGGCCTCCACATTTATATTTTCATCGAGATCCATGATTTGTTCCATCATTCGTTCGATTCTTTTTAACACAAGCTGTAGAGCTTGTTTAGAGACCTTTTGTATTAATGAGTCTTCGGCTGTATTTATTTCTTTATATAAAGCCCTCATTTTTACATTCTGCAATTTTAGCATTTGATCAAGATCTTTTCTGTTGGTATAATTGTTGTTGTTTGTACCCAATGAGCCTTGTTCCCCTTTTGTTGCTGTTGTATTGCCGTTGTCCATAACCGTAAACAGAAATTGGGACTTTAGGGAATTATCATCCGATGTTGTTGGTATCGGTGTGGTTGGTGGCCCCTGGTTAAGCTGTTTCCGCATGTCATCGATCAGGGTGTCGTAAATACCCGCTATCTTAGTTCGTGTTTCGAAATACGGATGGCTTGACACTAATGGTGAGACATCATTTCGAATGATTTCATCTGTCTCAACATATTGTTGATAGAGTTCCTTCAAAGTTGTTATTTTGGACTCTAAATACCTTTTCGTCTTCCTTGATGGTCCGTCTTTATAATAGTTCTTGTTTAGCTGAACTATTTTGTCGGCTGTTGTTTCCTGATCTCGCAAAAGACATTCCATGCTTGTCATTTTGATTGGTTGCACGTTGGTGTTTACTTCGTTGATTGATGTAATGACTTGCTGGCTTTATTGACCGGAAGGATGCTTGTGGATGATTGAACTGGTACCGGGTGATGATCAGCGTACAGTTTCGTAGCCTGTTGGTTGTTGACTCGAATCTATAACCACAAGTTATTTGTTTAGTTATCGGTGCCTGTTGTTGTGTGGCTTGAAGCTCCGATGCCTGTTGGATGTTGGCTGGAATTTCTTCAATATTTTATAGGCCGCCTGTTGTTTTGGTGGCTCGAAGGACCAATGTTATATCAGTGATTACACTTGATATAGCTTTCGATATTGGACTATTATCCACTTACCACTGGTGGGGGCTTAGACAATAACAGATAGAAGTGTTGTTGAAAACTACTTAATGTTTATTCAATTTTTTGAGTTTATATACACAAAATTTTATATATTATACTACAACAAATATCAGATTTGCTGATTTTACTTATATTATATTAACTTACAATTTTACTTATATTTTAAATTTGTCAATTAAATTAGAGGAAATGCATATCCGATATGCTTATATTTTTAAGCATAATGATATGTTTATCCGAAATTTGATTCTAATTCATATTTTAAAGTATGAAATTATTGTCTCTATATGAAATTAATTTGTTAACTAAACACCATGGTTTATGTCATGTTCACGTGACTGAACAGACGGTATATTTTAATTAACTCCAGCAATAAGAGTTAAATAAAATCTACTTAAATCGTTCATCCATTTCTACCTTAATTACCATTCTATCCCCAAGTTCGATCTTCTTTTTACTCCGTTTTTTTTCTAAATTTTAACCGTACCACAACACACAGATGATGTATTTTTTTTAGTGAAAATAATTTTGTCCGTCTTTGTGTTGGTGGTACTAACAACTATATAACTTGTTATAGTATAATTTAAAGTTAAAATATTTTTTTTTGTAATATTTTATTTATTGGTTATAAATAATTATAACCATACTAAATAATAATTAAACAAATTAAGATGAGGATATAGTTATTAACCTAAATTCATTTTTCGCACCCTCATTGTAGATTAAATTTAGATTATTAGTTTCATAAAAAAATTTTAATGTGTTTTCATTTTATCGATAGTTTAGGTTAGATTTTTAAGGATTTAAGGTAGTTAAATTAGAGCAGGATAGGAAATATTTTTGATCTCTTTTATTATGTATCAGAAATATCTCCTATACTAATTATCAGAGCTGGGTCAGGTGCAGAAATTAGACAATGCAGAGATTGGTCTTAAACGTTTTGGTGTTGGTTGTGTTTTATTTCACGTAGCCAGTATATGGGATATGCCGTACCACCCGCAATCATCAGCGCCAGACAACTTTAAGCATAACCCATTGTAACGGTTTCTGTAAAGCTTTCGCCATTTTGGAAATTATATTAATATTTTCTTTACCCGTTAACAGATCTCTAAGTAGATTCTAGTGATGGTGCAGCATATTGCCGGCTAGTAGGCAGTCAGGTTGGTCGGGTTCATTCTGCTGCTTTTCCTTTCAAAAGTACATGTAAATTGCTTACTAAGAATGTACTCTTAATGTTGTTTGCTTCCGCTAACTTCTCTACCCTGTACACAAATCGCTCTATAGGTATTCCACTACATTCTCCATTAAAGAAAACATTCCATCTATGAATTTCCAATCTATCTTTCTTAGTGTCGTTTGGTCCATTAGGTGATGCTCCTGTCACCTGATCTTGATTCAAAAGGTTGATTGGCTTTGGCAACATTGGATAATTAGGAGATGGTATTGATATATCTTGTTGTTGATTTTTAGCAGCTTGTGTGGGAGATAACATGGTCGATGAATGAAGCTCTATAATTCGATCATTATTCATGTCACCTACTTCATTAGCTTTTCTCGATTGTTTGAGAACGTAATCCGTTTTGTTTAACCTCTTTAACACGGCTTCAACTATCGCGTTTATTTGATCTCTCTCTTTATTCTCTATACTTTTCGGTGCTTGCTTTGTTAAGTTTTCTTTTGACGATGTAGGTTGTGCTTCACTTTCGT
>CAUVYK010000569.1:0-24831 GCA_963556175.1 Tipula confusa | reverse complement strand
TATATTTAATATTTATATATTTATATATTTATATATTTATATATTTTATATATTAAATATTATATATTATATATTTATATATTTATATATTATATATTATAATTATATATATATATTTATATATTATATATTATATATTATATATTTATATATTTATATATTTATATATTTATATATTTATATATTTATAATATTTATATATTTAAATATTATAATATTTATATATTTATATATTTATATATTTATATATTTATATATTATATATTTATATAATTATATATTTTATATATTTAATATTTATATATTAATATATTAATATATTTAATATTTATATATTTATAATTTATATATTTATATATTTATATAATATATATATATAATTATATATATATTTATATATTTATATATTTATATATTTATATATTTATATATTTATATATTTATATATTATAATTTATATATTTATATATTTATATATTTAATATTATATATTATATATTTTATATATTATATAATTTATATATTTATATATTTATAAATTATATATTATATATTATAATTTATATATTTATATATTATATATTTATATATTTATATATTATATATTTATATATTTATATATTTATATATTTATATATTTATATATTTATTATTGTATATATTTATATATTTATGTTTTATATATTTTATATATTATATATTATATATATATATATTTATATATTTATATATTTATATATTTATATATTATATATTTATATATTTATATATTATATATTTATATATTTATATATTTATAATATTTATATATTATATATTTATATATTTATATATTATATATTTATATATTTATATATTTATATATTTATATATTTATATATTAAATATTTATATATTTATATATTTATATATTTATATATTTATATATTTATATATTTATATATTTATATATTTATATATTTATATATTTTTATATTTATATATTATATATATATATATTTATATATTATATTTATATATTTATATATTTATATATTTATATATTTATATATTTATATATTTATAGATTTATATATTTATATATTTATATATTTATATATTTATATATTTATATATTTATACTATTTATATATTTATATATTTATATATTTATATATTTATATATTTATATATTTATATATTTATATATTTATATATTTATATATTTATATATTATATATTTATATATTTATAGATTTATATATTTATATATTTATATATTTATATATTTATATATTTATATATTTATTTATTTATATATTTATATATTTATATATTTATATATTTATATATTTATATATTTATATATTTATATATTTATATATTTATATATTTATATATTTATATATTATATTTATATAATTATATATTTATATATTTATATATTTATATATTTATATATTTATATATTTATATATTTATATATTTATATATTTATATATTTTATATTATATATTTATATATTTATATATTTATATATTTATATATTAATATATTTATATATTTATATATTTATATATTTATATATTTATATATTTATATATTTATATATTTATATATTTATATATTTATATATTTATATATTTTATATTTATATATTTATATATTTATATATTTATATATTTATATATTTATATATTTATATATTTATATATTTATATATTTATATATTTATATATTTATATATTTATATATTTATATATTTATATATTTATATATTTATATATTTATATATTTATATATTTATATATTTATATATTTATATATTTATATATTTATATATTTATATATTTATATATTTATATATTTATATATTTATATATTTATATATTTATATATTTATATATTTATATATTTATATATTTATATATTTATATATTTATATATTTATATATTTATATATTTATATATTTATATATTTATATATTTATATATTTATATATTTATATATTTATATATTTATATATTTATATATTTATATATTTATATATTTATATATTTATATATTTATATATTTATATATTTATATATTTATATATTTATATATTTATATATTTATATATTTATATATTTATATATTTATATATTTATATATTTATATATTTATATATTTATATATTTATATATTTATATATTATATTTATATATTTATATATTTATATATTTATATATTTATATATTTATATATTTATATATTTATATATTTATATATTTATATATTTATATATTTATATATTTATATATTTATATATTTATATATTTATATATTTATATATTTATATATTTATATATTTATATATTTATATATTTATATATTTATATATTATATATTTATATATTTATATATTATATATATATTTATATATTTATATATTTATATATTTATATATTTATATATTTATATATTTATATATTTATATATTTATATATTTATATATTTATATATTTATATATTTATATATTTATATATTTATATATTTATATATTTATATATTTATATATTTATATATTTATATATTTATATATTTATATATTTATATATTTATATATTTATATATTTATATATTTATATATTTATATATTTATATATTTATATATTTATATATTTATATATTTATATATTTATATATTTATATATTTATATATTTATATATTTATATATTTATATATTTATATATTTATATATTTATATATTTATATATTTATATATTTATATATTTATATATTTATATATTTATATATTTATATATTTATATATTTATATATTTATATATTTATATTTATATATTTATATATTTATATATTTATATATTTATATATTTATATATTTATATATTTATATTATATATTTATATATTTATATATTTATATATTTATATATTTATATATTTATATATTTATATATTTATATATTTATATATTTATATATTTATATATTTATATATTTATATATTTATATATTTATATATTTATATATTTATATATTTATATATTTATATATTTATATATTTATATATTTATATATTTATATATTTATATATTTATATATTTATATATTTATATATTTATATATTTATATTTATATATTTATATATTTATATATTTATATATTTATATATTTATATATTTATATATTTATATATTTATATATTTATATATTTATATATTTATATATTTATATATTTATATATTTATATATTTATATATTTATATATTTATATATTTATATATTTATATATTTATATATTTATATATTTATATATTTATATATTATATATTTATATATTTATATATTTATATATTTATATATTTATATATTTATATATTTATATATTTATATATTTATATATTTATATATTTATATATTTATATATTTATATATTTATATATTTATATATTTATATATTTATATATTTATATATTTATATATTTATATATTTATATATTTATATATTTATATATTTATATATTTATATATTTATATATTTATATATTTATATATTTATATATTTATATATTTATATATTTATATATTTATATATTTATATATTTATATATTTATATATTTATATATTTATATATTTATATATTTATATATTTATATATTTATATATTTATATATTTATATATTTATATATTTATATATTTATATATTTATATATTTATATATTTATATATTTATATATTTATATATTTATATATTTATATATTTATATATTTATATATTTATATATTTATATATTTATATATTTATATATTTATATATTTATATATTTATATATTTATATATTTATATATTTATATATTTATATATTTATATATTTATATATTTATATATTTATATATTTATATATTTATATATTTATATATTTATATATTTATATATTTATATATTTATATATTTATATATTTATATATTTATATATTTATATATTTATATATTTATATATTTATATATTTATATATTTATATATTTATATATTTATATATTTATATATTTATATATTTATATATTTATATATTTATATATTTATATATTTATATATTTATATATTTATATATTTATATATTTATATATTTATATATTTATATATTTATATATTTATATATTTATATATTTATATATTTATATATTTATATATTTATATATTTATATATTTATATATTTATATATTTATATATTTATATATTTATATATTTATATATTTATATATTTATATATTTATATATTTATATATTTATATATTTATATATTTATATATTTATATATTTATATATTTATATATTTATATATTTATATATTTATATATTTATATATTTATATATTTATATATTTATATATTTATATATTTATATATTTATATATTTATATATTTATATATTTATATATTTATATATTTATATATTTATATATTTATATATTTATATATTTATATATTTATATATTTATATATTTATATATTTATATATTTATATATTTATATATTTATATATTTATATATTTATATATTTATATATTTATATATTTATATATTTATATATTTATATATTTATATATTTATATATTTATATATTTATATATTTATATATTTATATATTTATATATTTATATATTTATATATTTATATATTTATATATTTATATATTTATATATTTATATATTTATATATTTATATATTTATATATTTATATATTTATATATTTATATATTTATATATTTATATATTTATATATTTATATATTTATATATTTATATATTTATATATTTATATATTTATATATTTATATATTTATATATTTATATATTTATATATTTATATATTTATATATTTATATATTTATATATTTATATATTTATATATTTATATATTTATATATTTATATATTTATATATTTATATATTTATATATTTATATATTTATATATTTATATATTTATATATTTATATATTTATATATTTATATATTTATATATTTATATATTTATATATTTATATATTTATATATTTATATATTTATATATTTATATATTTATATATTTATATATTTATATATTTATATATTTATATATTTATATATTTATATATTTATATATTTATATATTTATATATTTATATATTTATATATTTATATATTTATATATTTATATATTTATATATTTATATATTTATATATTTATATATTTATATATTTATATATTTATATATTTATATATTTATATATTTATATATTTATATATTTATATATTTATATATTTATATATTTATATATTTATATATTTATATATTTATATATTTATATATTTATATATTTATATATTTATATATTTATATATTTATATATTTATATATTTATATATTTATATATTTATATATTTATATATTTATATATTTATATATTTATATATTTATATATTTATATATTTATATATTTATATATTTATATATTTATATATTTATATATTTATATATTTATATATTTATATATTTATATATTTATATATTTATATATTTATATATTTATATATTTATATATTTATATATTTATATATTTATATATTTATATATTTATATATTTATATATTTATATATTTATATATTTATATATTTATATATTTATATATTTATATATTTATATATTTATATATTTATATATTTATATATTTATATATTTATATATTTATATATTTATATATTTATATATTTATATATTTATATATTTATATATTTATATATTTATATATTTATATATTTATATATTTATATATTTATATATTTATATATTTATATATTTATATATTTATATATTTATATATTTATATATTTATATATTTATATATTTATATATTTATATATTTATATATTTATATATTTATATATTTATATATTTATATATTTATATATTTATATATTTATATATTTATATATTTATATATTTATATATTTATATATTTATATATTTATATATTTATATATTTATATATTTATATATTTATATATTTATATATTTATATATTTATATATTTATATATTTATATATTTATATATTTATATATTTATATATTTATATATTTATATATTTATATATTTATATATTTATATATTTATATATTTATATATTTATATATTTATATATTTATATATTTATATATTTATATATTTATATATTTATATATTTATATATTTATATATTTATATATTTATATATTTATATATTTATATATTTATATATTTATATATTTATATATTTATATATTTATATATTTATATATTTATATATTTATATATTTATATATTTATATATTTATATATTTATATATTTATATATTTATATATTTATATATTTATATATTTATATATTTATATATTTATATATTTATATATTTATATATTTATATATTTATATATTTATATATTTATATATTTATATATTTATATATTTATATATTTATATATTTATATATTTATATATTTATATATTTATATATTTATATATTTATATATTTATATATTTATATATTTATATATTTATATATTTATATATTTATATATTTATATATTTATATATTTATATATTTATATATTTATATATTTATATATTTATATATTTATATATTTATATATTTATATATTTATATATTTATATATTTATATATTTATATATTTATATATTTATATATTTATATATTTATATATTTATATATTTATATATTTATATATTTATATATTTATATATTTATATATTTATATATTTATATATTTATATATTTATATATTTATATATTTATATATTTATATATTTATATATTTATATATTTATATATTTATATATTTATATATTTATATATTTATATATTTATATATTTATATATTTATATATTTATATATTTATATATTTATATATTTATATATTTATATATTTATATATTTATATATTTATATATTTATATATTTATATATTTATATATTTATATATTTATATATTTATATATTTATATATTTATATATTTATATATTTATATATTTATATATTTATATATTTATATATTTATATATTTATATATTTATATATTTATATATTTATATATTTATATATTTATATATTTATATATTTATATATTTATATATTTATATATTTATATATTTATATATTTATATATTTATATATTTATATATTTATATATTTATATATTTATATATTTATATATTTATATATTTATATATTTATATATTTATATATTTATATATTTATATATTTATATATTTATATATTTATATATTTATATATTTATATATTTATATATTTATATATTTATATATTTATATATTTATATATTTATATATTTATATATTTATATATTTATATATTTATATATTTATATATTTATATATTTATATATTTATATATTTATATATTTATATATTTATATATTTATATATTTATATATTTATATATATTTATATATTTATATATTTATATATTTATATATTTATATATTTATATATTTATATATTTATATATTTATATATTTATATATTTATATATTTATATATTTATATATTTATATATTTATATATTTATATATTTATATATTTATATATTTATATATTTATATATTTATATATTTATATATTTATATATTTATATATTTATATATTTATATATTTATATATTTATATATTTATATATTTATATATTTATATATTTATATATTTATATATTTATATATTTATATATTTATATATTTATATATTTATATATTTATATATTTATATATTTATATATTTATATATTTATATATTTATATATTTATATATTTATATATTTATATATTTATATATTTATATATTTATATATTTATATATTTATATATTTATATATTTATATATTTATATATTTATATATTTATATATTTATATATTTATATATTTATATATTTATATATTTATATATTTATATATTTATATATTTATATATTTATATATTTATATATTTATATATTTATATATTTATATATTTATATATTTATATATTTATATATTTATATATTTATATATTTATATATTTATATATTTATATATTTATATATTTATATATTTATATATTTATATATTTATATATTTATATATTTATATATTTATATATTTATATATTTATATATTTATATATTTATATATTTATATATTTATATATTTATATATTTATATATTTATATATTTATATATTTATATATTTATATATTTATATATTTATATATTTATATATTTATATATTTATATATTTATATATTTATATATTTATATATTTATATATTTATATATTTATATATTTATATATTTATATATTTATATATTTATATATTTATATATTTATATATTTATATATTTATATATTTATATATTTATATATTTATATATTTATATATTTATATATTTATATATTTATATATTTATATATTTATATATTTATATATTTATATATTTATATATTTATATATTTATATATTTATATATTTATATATTTATATATTTATATATTTATATATTTATATATTTATATATTTATATATTTATATATTTATATATTTATATATTTATATATTTATATATTTATATATTTATATATTTATATATTTATATATTTATATATTTATATATTTATATATTTATATATTTATATATTTATATATTTATATATTTATATATTTATATATTTATATATTTATATATTTATATATTTATATATTTATATATTTATATATTTATATATTTATATATTTATATATTTATATATTTATATATTTATATATTTATATATTTATATATTTATATATTTATATATTTATATATTTATATATTTATATATTTATATATTTATATATTTATATATTTATATATTTATATATTTATATATTTATATATTTATATATTTATATATTTATATATTTATATATTTATATATTTATATATTTATATATTTATATATTTATATATTTATATATTTATATATTTATATATTTATATATTTATATATTTATATATTTATATATTTATATATTTATATATTTATATATTTATATATTTATATATTTATATATTTATATATTTATATATTTATATATTTATATATTTATATATTTATATATTTATATATTTATATATTTATATATTTATATATTTATATATTTATATATTTATATATTTATATATTTATATATTTATATATTTATATATTTATATATTTATATATTTATATATTTATATATTTATATATTTATATATTTATATATTTATATATTTATATATTTATATATTTATATATTTATATATTTATATATTTATATATTTATATATTTATATATTTATATATTTATATATTTATATATTTATATATTTATATATTTATATATTTATATATTTATATATTTATATATTTATATATTTATATATTTATATATTTATATATTTATATATTTATATATTTATATATTTATATATTTATATATTTATATATTTATATATTTATATATTTATATATTTATATATTTATATATTTATATATTTATATATTTATATATTTATATATTTATATATTTATATATTTATATATTTATATATTTATATATTTATATATTTATATATTTATATATTTATATATTTATATATTTATATATTTATATATTTATATATTTATATATTTATATATTTATATATTTATATATTTATATATTTATATATTTATATATTTATATATTTATATATTTATATATTTATATATTTATATATTTATATATTTATATATTTATATATTTATATATTTATATATTTATATATTTATATATTTATATATTTATATATTTATATATTTATATATTTATATATTTATATATTTATATATTTATATATTTATATATTTATATATTTATATATTTATATATTTATATATTTATATATTTATATATTTATATATTTATATATTTATATATTTATATATTTATATATTTATATATTTATATATTTATATATTTATATATTTATATATTTATATATTTATATATTTATATATTTATATATTTATATATTTATATATTTATATATTTATATATTTATATATTTATATATTTATATATTTATATATTTATATATTTATATATTTATATATTTATATATTTATATATTTATATATTTATATATTTATATATTTATATATTTATATATTTATATATTTATATATTTATATATTTATATATTTATATATTTATATATTTATATATTTATATATTTATATATTTATATATTTATATATTTATATATTTATATATTTATATATTTATATATTTATATATTTATATATTTATATATTTATATATTTATATATTTATATATTTATATATTTATATATTTATATATTTATATATTTATATATTTATATATTTATATATTTATATATTTATATATTTATATATTTATATATTTATATATTTATATATTTATATATTTATATATTTATATATTTATATATTTATATATTTATATATTTATATATTTATATATTTATATATTTATATATTTATATATTTATATATTTATATATTTATATATTTATATATTTATATATTTATATATTTATATATTTATATATTTATATATTTATATATTTATATATTTATATATTTATATATTTATATATTTATATATTTATATATTTATATATTTATATATTTATATATTTATATATTTATATATTTATATATTTATATATTTATATATTTATATATTTATATATTTATATATTTATATATTTATATATTTATATATTTATATATTTATATATTTATATATTTATATATTTATATATTTATATATTTATATATTTATATATTTATATATTTATATATTTATATATTTATATATTTATATATTTATATATTTATATATTTATATATTTATATATTTATATATTTATATATTTATATATTTATATATTTATATATTTATATATTTATATATTTATATATTTATATATTTATATATTTATATATTTATATATTTATATATTTATATATTTATATATTTATATATTTATATATTTATATATTTATATATTTATATATTTATATATTTATATATTTATATATTTATATATTTATATATTTATATATTTATATATTTATATATTTATATATTTATATATTTATATATTTATATATTTATATATTTATATATTTATATATTTATATATTTATATATTTATATATTTATATATTTATATATTTATATATTTATATATTTATATATTTATATATTTATATATTTATATATTTATATATTTATATATTTATATATTTATATATTTATATATTTATATATTTATATATTTATATATTTATATATTTATATATTTATATATTTATATATTTATATATTTATATATTTATATATTTATATATTTATATATTTATATATTTATATATTTATATATTTATATATTTATATATTTATATATTTATATATTTATATATTAATAATATTAATTTTAACATCTACAATATTCTAGAATATTCTAGATGTTAAAATTAAAATTCTAGAAGGTTTTTAGAACCTTACACACATATTACCACACCACGACAAACATTAAATTCGTACAATATCGTCACACGTATATATCTACGTTCGTAAAACAACATGTACACAAAAACCAACAAATCAACCCCAACTGTACCACAAGATAATATTCTTACAGTAAATCCAGGCATCAGGGTTCCATTGAAAGCCAAAACGTTTTGGAGCTATTGGATTATCTAATCAATAAATGGCACTCCCATTGGGCAACCTTTTATAAACCGAGCAGTTCACAACAACCCACACTGTACATCGCTAAATTGTTCAAAAACAAAATTTGAACATGTTAATAAACATACATAATCGCTAAGAACTTCTAAAAATAGAACAAGGAAACAACGAAAACAATACTCTCTCTCTAAATTATACACATGTAAACGGTAAATTATGTTTTATTTTAATTTTAACCGTTATGTATCACAATCAAGCAACAAACAAGAACGAACAAAACACGTCCGATCTCTTCGACTAGCAAAATTGCCAATTTGTTTAAAAGTATTTCAATATAATAAAATTTGGTAATATTTTACAGTATAAATTGTACTATTTGATGTTTCAAAAATTTTGAAGTATCAAACGTCGAAATACTCGTATATTACCAGTAATCTTCTCGACAATTATAATCGACAACACATTCTATTTTAAATATCTTTATTTGCCAGTGAAGTATTTAGAAATAGAGAATTGCTGATTTATACGAAAATTAAAGAATGTTTTGATTTTTATAATTCTAGGTGGATTTAAGGCATATCGATGAATTAAATGGTACTAATGTTGTTGAAGTTGGTGTTGATTTATCAGAATTTTATACGTCAGTTGAATGGGATATATTAGAAGTTCCCGCTGTTAGGTAAGTAAAATAATGAGTATGCATTAAATTATATATATTCTAGAGTCTATTATTAAAAGGGCGTATATATATATAACAATTTTATTTATATATATATATATATATATATATATATATATATATATATATATATATATATATATATATATATATATATTTATATATATATATATATATATATATATATATATATATATATATAACAATTTTATTTATTTATATATATATATATATATATATATATATATATATATATATATATATATATATATATATATATATATATATATATATATATATATATATATATATATATATATATATATATATATATATACAATTTTATATATATATATATATATATATATATATATATATATATAACAATTTTATTTATATATATATATATATATATATATATATATATATATATAACAATTTTATTTATATATATATATATATATATATATATATATATATATATATATACAATTTTATATATATATATATATATATATATATATATATATATATATATATATATATATATATATATATATATATATATATATAGGGTGTCCCTAAAGTGGCTGACACGAATAGTACACGAATATCGAGATCGATACCCTAATCGTAGATTGCCATCTGTTAATACTTTTGTTAATGTAGATCGGGATTTGCGGGAATTTTTTAAATAATCGGAGAGATCTACCAGGACGTACATCAACACACACCAAAATGCTGATAGAGTACTGCGTGAAGTTTATAACAATCCTACGACTAGTATTCGGAAAATTGCAGCAAAAACCGGAATTGCAAAATCTAGCTTTTGAATTGCAAATCTACAAAATCTAGCAAAATCAGCTTTTTAACGATATAAACATTGAGAAAAACAAATGGTTCTTTCTCTAGATATTGAGTTATCTTTAGTACGTTGGAAGGCTCCTCTTTAAACGTCTATAACTTGATAGGGGGGCTTCACAGTACGAAGTGGTAAAAGTAAAGTCATGTTCGCTTTGATCAAGGAATCCAACGGTACTATTCGTGTCAGCCACTTTAAGGATACCCTGTATAATGTATAATTTTTAATGATAAGTATTTAAAATACTGAATTTTAATTAGTTTTGTAATTAAAGTTCATATAGCATAATTAATTACCTAACAGGTAAGATTTGATTTTAAACCCTCTTAAGCTAATCTCTATTCTATAACTATAACTGCTAAATTGATTGATATAAACTATAAATACTAAACATAAAAAATTATCTTCTATTACTGCTTAACACAAAACAGATCACTTCGTCACTTTTGACATATAAGTGATATAAGAACAAAATAATAAACCAATAGCATACACAAAAAAAACGATAAGAAAGTATATAAGTTGGAAAAATAATTTTTCCAATTAAATAAAACGCTACAGCTATTTTTATCTAATCACGTGTAAAATTTTAATTTTTTTCTAAATGATGAAAAATAGTATACAAAATTTTTCCTATATTATTATAAATATAATATCGTATATGTATATGTATGAGTTTGAAAATAATAAGAAAATAGAAAGTATATAATTTAAATTGTATTATTAAATTAATTTTCTTTTTTTCTTTTTCAGAAACGAAAAGTTTTACACATGTTGTGATGAACCATATTTAGATATAACATTTAATATAACAATGCGACGTAAAACGTTATTTTACACTGTTAATTTAATTATCCCATGTATGGGCATTAGTTTTTTAACAATACTAGTATTTTATTTACCGTCAGATAGTGGTGAAAAGGTAAAGTTAGCAATTATTTAGAATTTAATTTTTAAATTAACCTAATATATCATATGTTGTACATCAAAAATTACATCAATTTTTGTACAAAAATTGTACATCAATGATTAAAAATGTTATTGCATTAATTGTTGATTTTTATATTGAATGATCAATTTAATCGTTACTGTTACGCCGTTACAAATCGTCAAAAAATATTGTCTAATAATATAACCAAATTTGTCAACTATGTTCGAAGTAAAATAATAAATAAAATAATGAAATAGTGACATTTATTTATTTAGTTAAGAATTATTTGTTTTATTGAATCCATGTTTAATCGATACTTAATTTAACCAAACAAATTAAAATTAAGGTAAAAATAACAAAAATAACAAAGTAAAAATAACAAATATTACAACAGTAATTAAATATTATAATAATTAAATATTACAACAGTAATCAAAACATGGTCGTTTAGGTATTTTTTGCTGATAAACATAGCTGATTATTTTTGCTTTAGTACGTTTAATATTAGAAGATAGTTATTTCGCAGCTTTGAAATTTGAGGGAATTTGAGATATTGAACATTGTTTGAAGCGCTAAATAAAACAAGAAAGCAAAAATCTATATAGGCACATTAGATATGATTTTCTAATTTGAAGCGCTTCAAAAAATAAAATTTAAGTAAACTTTAATTTAATTTAACAGTTTAAGTAGTTAAACTACGAAATTAAAATAAATTGTTTTATAACTAATAGCTTTTTCTAAAGCAAAATAAATAATATCTAATTGACCGTGTTTCTGAGATTATATATATACCTATATATGGTTTTTATTTGTTTAGATATTGAATAGTGATATTATATTTTTCATCTCGGACAATTATATAACAGCGTAACGGTAAGGAATTTTGAAAATACATAGTACACTTTTTTGCTTAAAATTGCACATATAACACATTTTTCAATATATTACATTCAGTGGCAATCTCCATATTTATATACTTATTATATACTTATTATTGATTCATGATTTACATCATTTTTTATGTTTCTTTTCAGGTATCGTTAAGTATATCAATTCTCTTATCACTCACTGTGTTCTTTTTGCTATTAGCGGAAATAATTCCACCAACATCATTGGTGGTACCACTATTAGGAAAATTTGTACTATTTACAATGATATTAGACACATTCAGGTATGTTAATATTCAATATCATATCAAAACGTTTATGATATCACAAATAAATTGTATACATACTTATTATGTAATATGTACTAAAACGAATATGTATAAAAGATGTAATTATCTTTTAATAAGTTTTAAGTTAATTTATGGATTAACAATACTGCAAAGTATTGTTAATCCATAAATTAACAAATATTACAAATATGCACAAATTTAATAACTACAAATATGCACAAATTTTTAGAAAAGTTATAATGTGTACAACTCATATTTTAAAAATAAATATCCGAAAATATCGTTGTTAACGATAAATCCATTTTTTTAATTAAAATATCTAGTATTATTATTCCTAAAGTTTATATTATATATTACAAATATTTTTATAATATACCTATATAGATAAATTAATAAAAATATTGTTTCCTTAAAGTTACTATAATTTTATTTCTTGTAATGTTTAATTTTTTTTTATCTACCGATAAAGATGAGATAAACAAAACCGGAAATTTAAGTTTTCAATATCTGGTTTTTACTTCCGGTAAAAAAAGGTGCATAATATATCGACAATCTTGCGTTGTATACTTCCGAACAAAAACGGAAATTATTAGATAAACAATTTTATAGGCACCTTTTTATTATATGGATAATATATTTAATATTCCTGGGGTTCCCTGTCATTAAATCATTTTTAACTATGAAAGATAATATAATAGAAATTTTATATATAAAATTAAGAGTAATCATCCTTATAATTTGATAGCTCTATCGTAAAAATTAAATAAAAACATAATTTCTTACTTGGGAAAATAAAAAAAAATGATTTTCACGTATATTTTTGTATTATATTTCCAGCGTTCTTATTCGAAAATGAAAAATTATTACACTATAATTTACTTTACTACGTATGTTCAATGAATCTATATTATTATAACACATAATGTTCATATTTTGTTCTGCTATTTTATTTAATGTAAATTATGAAAATCGATTTGATTGAAAGTGATTAGGTTATGTTTTTCCATTCTGAAAAATGATATTAAAATGAAAATCTTTGTTTTTTTATTTTATATGCGCTTACAATACTCTAACTTTACTCTCTATTTTATCGGTATACGGGTATGTTAAAATTTGAATGTGACTTTTTTCCTAAAATATATACATTGTTATAGAAAATGTATACAAGTAGAATATTTATTAAAAAATATATAACACCCATAGAAAATTAACCGTAAATTATTATTACAACATTTTTGTTATACATTTAAGAAAAGTAAATTTTCCAATATTTTATTGTAAATAAATCTAAAATGTACAACTTTAAAATAAATACAATACTACTGTAAACAATTTATAATGCACGTCACATTTTAATTTGCGAAAATTTTTGAATATTAATCTTTAAATGAAATTCTTGAACATATTCTTAAACATGTATTATTTTATAAAAAGCTTACCTAATGTTAAAACGGACCAAAAAATATTTATTTATTAATTAATTCAATCATTTCAACAAACAAATTATTTCCTCAGAGATGCAAAACAAAAAACTAAAAAACTAATTTACATCCTCCACAAAACAAAGTTATTTACATTGGTAGGTAGTTGAACAAATAAAATACAAATTAGAATAAATATAAAAACAAATAAAATTGATTTTAAGAAAATCATAAAACACATCGACACAGCTTTACATATCTGCAAGCGTTTGGGAAATATATGCCTACTACTGTCCACCAATATCTAAGATAACCAAGTCCCTGTAACCACCCAAATAACTGTATATATATATATATATATATATATATATATATATATATATATATATATATATATATATATATATATATATATATATATATATATATATATATATATATATATATATATATATATATATATATATATATATATATATATATATATATATATATATATATATATATATATAAAATATAATAATATGACAATATAATGTAAGTAGGTTACTGATCAAATCAGTAACCTACTTACGTCAACATTATTGCAATTGTGCTATGCAACAAAATGATTCAATCTTATTGACTACCCTGTCACCTATATTAAAATTATTTTTATTTTGTAAATCCACCCTTCATACAACAACAAAACATAATTTCATATTTTCTGCAGCGGACAAATGAAAGTCAAACCAGGTGACTCTTCATATTTAGTGCACATTAATATTTTTCTGTGTTTAATATTAATATTTTTCTGTGTTAAACAAACCTGCTACAGGTAAAGCTATATTATTTGAGCAGATGGCAATTACTGCTCACAGATGGAAACGTTCGACATTTAAGTATCTATAATATTACTCAAAAAAGTCTAAAAATTACACACTGGTAGTAGTCAAACAAAGTTGAGAACCTTAGTAATTTCCAGCAAAAGTTAAGTGAATTGTTTTAAAGAATACATGTATATGAATAAATTAATTAAACAAAAACGTACAGTCTGCTATACTCAAAGTACCAAACAACGAGTATCATCGTCCAATTTCCATCTTAATGCGTATCGAGCCGAAAACGATTCCGCAAACTCCCCAGCTTACGGCCACTGGTAGCTGTTGTGTGGAGGCCAGTGAAGAAGGCCTACCACACCACAGCCGCCAGCTACCGTGCGCTGTGGAGTTTGCGGAATCGCTATCGACTCGATATGCCCAAGATGGATTTGAAACGATGATTCGAAGAATTGATACTATAGTATAACCTGCAGACTGCACTGAAATATGAACAATTTTTTTTCTATATATATTTAACAAGGATGCATCAGTAGTTCTAGTGAATTATAAAAATTACCTTAAAAAATGTATAAAAAATGTAAAATGTACGCAAAATATAAATCACTATACATGTAAATAACATGAATACAAAATAAAATACTACAATGTTAATACTAAAATACAAAATACTACAATGTTAATACTACTACCACAGAAAAAGATATTATGAGAAAAAAATATTATTTGCTTTTGGTTGGAATCGAAACGCAATATATTATATCACTGTATGCGATTAGGCAATAAACAAAAATAATTGTAGAGGAACGTAAAAATTACAATTACATTTAAATGACGATTAGTATGAAAAATTGATATAATACACCTATCCCTCGCTTAACGAAAACTCTAATTAATTTGAACGGAATTTCGCTAATTAATTTCAAAATTAAACCAAAATTTTGGTTTACGTAATAAAATTTTCGATTTACAAAATGTTTTTACATATATATTTTACATTTTTGAATTCCATTTTACGAAATTTCATTTTACGAATTTTTAATTTACGAACTTTTCGAGAACGAACTAATTTCGTTAAGCGAGGGATAGGTGTAAAAGCATTATCATCACTAAAATACAGGTTATTATGCAAAATAACAAAATCAACCAATTGTATATACGCAATAGTGTTGGTTTTGAAAATAATAATAAAATAATACCATCGTAACAGCTAAGTGTATTAAAATGCAGAACTGGTTTCCTCAAAATATGAATATTATGATCGAGTAATGTACACCATTATGTTAAAAGTCTATACACTTGTACACGATATAATGTCATAAACTTTATTCCGACTATGTACAGAAAAATACAAAAAACAAATAGAATCAGTTGGTAGCCGAAAACATCACTGTAAGGATGTATTTGAGTGAAATTAAAACTAATAAATTTAACGATATAGGCCGGAATAATTTTTTTTAAATTTGGCATCTGACAAATTTCAGAAGAAAGATTATTACTCGTGTGTGATTAAGTATGAACAAACCATTTCATATCGTCTAATCATTCCCTAGAGTTACCTCTATTTAGAACCAAATAGATTCGTCGATCTATCAGACAATATTTAAATATCAGGGTGGTTAAGAGGAACCTAAACACCTTCTTGAAGAAACATTAAGTCCGAGATTAAGAAATCGATGTTCTATTATTACTTGTAATATGTTCTCGGTCAGAGTTTTATGTAGTTTTCTCTGATCAAAATTGGTTTTAGTCTTTTCATTCTAATTTTTTATACGTTGGATTCCTAAAATCAAAATCAATGCATTACAGAAGTCTGAGAAAATTAGAATTAAAAATTGTAGTTTAATGTTAAATAAATTGAGTTTATTAATAAATAGCGCGACAAATTGAAATTTAAGTGTAGAAAAAATTATCAGCTCCGCATAGCATCTATCGTGGTGAAATTAGACTTTGCTAATATAGAAAAAAAAATTGTATAGCACAACTCTTTATATACAATATTAAGCATAATACATACGATCTAATATAGCAATATAATACTGCCTATCGTTTTTAAAACAGTATTTTTTAAACTGTAATAATTAAAATTTAAAAATTTGAATTGAAATATTATTTAATATTTTCCTTTTTATGTGATATATAATTTAATGAAAATATTTAATTATATTATGTATTTTTTGAATATAGTGATGATGAATGACTGATTTTTTGCAATATGTATTTTATTGAATTTAGTTTATGTAGTTGAATTAAAAATGAAATAAATAAACCAAGATAGCTATGTGTGTAAGTACACGTAAATGGAATTTTTAGAAATGTTTGGTTGTATGAATCTTGTAACTTTTCTGTCTCATAAAGATTTTCACAATATGATGTCAAAATACATTTTAAAAAAAAATTCGGTGAAAATTTACAGAAAATGTATAGTTCTTGTGTTCTCGAAGTCAAAATTTAAAACGAATTCGAGATTCTCGGATCTCGAGAACTAGAAAACCTCGGGAAAACAGAAACTCTAATGATGACGTTTCTATACGACGGCTTTGGATGCAGCGTCTTCCGCCTCAAGTTCAGTTGGTTTTGTCACCTTTCAAGAACGATTTGGCGTTAACGGTGCTCGCTCAGAGAGCGGACAACCTCATTGAGACACTATCTCAATAGCAGCTATGTTCGATCGTATTAGCCAATAATTCTAATAAGGAATTAACTCCCGTAGGATCTAGTGACGCAAATAATTCGACTAGTGTCGAGAAAAAATGGGAAGATTTCGAATCTCGGTTTCTCAAACACATCAGTAATAATGGGTGGCCAGAGACCCTTTGGTAGCACTTCCAAAGGTCATCATCGTTTTAACTCACGTGATCTCAGTCAGGATAAGGATGAGTGTTTTTATCATCGGCATTTCAAGGATCGAGCGATGAAGTGTGTATCAGGTGGCAAGCATCATCGGTCGTTTTCTGGTGGGTCCGATGAATCGATCGCACCAAAAAAATAATTGTCCAACCATTTTTGACGGTGGGTTCGGTTGAGGCAGAATCTAGTCGTCTTAGTATGAAAGAAAAAAATACCAATCAAAATTTTTTATTTGATACCGGGACCGATGTATCGGTAATACCTTCAAAGTTTAATAAAGAGTCCGAGGTTAAAGCAGAGTTCAACATAATCGCCGCTAACGGTACACCCATTATGGCATTTGGCACATGCACACTTAACCTCAATATCGGTTTGAGACGCGTTTTTACTTGGACGTTCATTATAGCTGACGTGACGATGCCTATTTTGGGCTCAGACTTTCTTCGTAGTACCGGGTTAATCGTGGATAATAAACAGCGTCGAATTATCGACCCATTGACATCCTTGTTTGCTATTGGTGCGCTTACGGTTACCCAAGTCCCAGCATTGTGTTTTGAATAAGGCTGCTATCAAAACGGATATCTCGAACTTGTTAATGAAATTTAAGGCCATTACTCGTGAAACTTTTGCCGCTGTTCATACCAAACATAATGTAACACATAGCTCCTGAGAATTTGCACATCGCAAAACCTCATTTCGAAGCTATGGTAGCGCAAGCCATTTGTCGGCCTAGCAGTAGCGCCTGGTAAAGTCCACTGCACTTGGTGTTGAAACGATTTTTGGGGATGATCAACTTGTACCGTAGATTCTATTTTTATCGTAGATTTGCTATTTTTACCGTAGATTTGCTATTTTTTAAGGTGAAATCTTCTATTTATATCTGGTATGGGCTTGTTACCTATTTTTATTTGGCCCATGTTTAAAAAGATCCAACATCTCCATGGAGGATATGTTACGTGTTCTAAATACATTCTGTAATGGATACAAAATGTGTATCTGTGGGATAATATGATATCTTCAACGGTTCTGGAAACAACATGTAAACATTTCGAGTTTTGACTTTCGACATGTTGAAATATGTTTTGACTTTCGACATGTAAAAAGTGTTGGAGTAAAACAATAACAACTTGTCGCAATTTCGACATTTCAAATCATCAATTTTTTTTTAAATATCGGCCATCCTGTCGAAACTCGAACTGCTTACATAATCGCACCCCAATACTGAACTAGTCGAAACACTGCGGCTGCTTTTCAACAAGTCTCTGCAAACTAGGATGTTCCCATCCAAATGGAAAACAAATAAAATAGCACCAATATCTAATGTGGGAAAAAGGACTAATATTTCGTGCTACAGGGGAATTTCATCTTTGTCTTTAATCCCTGAACTATTTGAACTAGTTTTCTATAACTCATTAAAAACCAAAACAACGGTCATATCTCTGTGTTTCATCAGAGCTTTCTACCAGAAAAACCAACCTCTACCAATTTGACTAAATTTACTAGTAAAACGATAAAAGCCATTGAAACACCCGCAAATAGATACAGTATATACCTATCTTAATAAAGTGTTTCATAATCTCCTTTAATGGTTTAACCAATGTTGTTCAAAATGCCGATGTGCTGGTTGGTACAATACGCTAATTATAAGAAAATCTTTAAAGTATGTAATTAAAAATCAAGGTAATGGGAATGCGCTACAGGACGAATTAATTAAAGTTAGCCTGTATTTCGAAACTAATCAATTACAAATACATATTAGTAAATTAAAATTTATCTCGTTCCATTGTAAGAAAAAACTACTACAATTAAGTACCACATTTATAATATCTATCTTAAAGGTATGGCGTTTGGTCGTTGACGGTATTCGTTATTTGCGGTTTGTTTTGTACCTTGCGCGGCTTACTGGGCAAACGGTACGCATGAACGAAGTTTTTTTTTTGATTGTGAGAGTTGAGAAAAAGAAAGCAAGAAAACAAAATTGTACGTAGGAGATACAAAAAGTTAGTTACGTAAGAGTTAAAAGCGTTAGCTCGCGATAAAAATAATGTATCAAAAATACTGTATATAAAATAAAAACTCTTTATATAAAAAATAAAAGCTGTATACATATAAAAACGAACCTGCAAATAACATTAGAGGTACAAATTATCCAGTCGAAGTAAGAGAACTGGTGGCTAAGAAACATAAAGCACACAAGTTCTAGCAAATAAATCGAACTTCAGCTAATAAAACCGAGGTTAATAACCTATGTAAAAACTGAAATCTACTAAATCTTCTCTGGAACATAGTAATCAATGGACTACTTTTGGAACTGGAGAGGGAGGGAATAGGGGTGATCGTGATCTCGGGTAGGTAACTAGTCAGCACTAGACAAGAAAACTTATAAAAATATGATAGAGAAGGTACAAAGAACGGGCTGCTTGCTTATAAGCGGGGCACTTAGGACAACCCCTACACGTGCTCTGGAGGCTATGCTCTACCTTATTCCTGTCGACATCTTTGGTGAGCAGAGAGCGGCAACTACGGCTGCACGGCGCTCTGTCGTGTTTGAGTGGAAATGTCTACAGACGAGCCACTAGACGATTGGCAGTTCCCTTAAGGAGGACTTGGCGAATAGGGACTAGACAGTACCGATTGTATGCTTTAAAAAAGGTTTCCGGACCCTTATCCGCTCAAGGGAATCCTGGGGGAGCAGGTCAACAGCAGAAACTGGAAGTATACAATTCTACACTGAAGAATCCAAGCTAGACGGCAAAATCGGAGCTGGAGTCTATTGTGACAAATTAAATGTGAATATATTCGTTCGTCTTCCTGATCACTGCAGTGTGTAACAGGCAGAGGTGGTAGCGATTGAATAAGCGCTGACTTGGTTGATGCATAATGTCATATCCACAAGGGATATAACAATATATGTGGACAGTCAGGTGGCAATCAAGTCGCTGGAATCAGTTTCTCTGACGTGCTTGGTGGCATTGAAATGCCGCTCATCTCTTAACGAGATGAGTGAGAATATCAATATCCAGATTGTCTGGGTTCACGGTCACTCGAACGTTCTGGGGAACTCCCAGTAGGGCTGACGAACTGGCAAGGAAAGGTACAACTCTCCAATTGAAACCGGAAAGGGCAAATCTGGGGAGGTTTATATCAGCGGTTTTTATGGCGCTTAAAAAGGAGGCGGTAGCCTCGGCATAGAAGAGTTGGAATAAAACCATAACATGCAATGTAGCGCGGCAAGTCTGGACTTAAAGCGCTCCAAAACACTACTATCCCTACATAGACCTGACTTAACTATAGTCGTGGAGGTGCTCACAGGACACTGCCTCATTGGAGAGCATGCGAGGAGGCTGGTGTCAATGGCAAATGACTTCTGTAGAAGCTGTATGGATGATGAGGAGAAAGAGACTGTGAGCCACTTCCTCTGCTCATTGCCCTGCAAACTCGTGTAGTGGCGTAAAGCTGGGAATCCAGGTAGTGCATATCACCTTTAAAGCTTCGCAACCACTTTACACAGAATCCTTGCGTATGGTTCGAAATTTTGGAACAGCAGTTCATGATCCCTAACATAACGCGTGAAGCCACGAAATATTCCCATGCTGTCAATGCACTTGACGCACGGTTGCATGACCAATTTGCTGGTCTCATTATGGGCAACAAGAGAAATAATCCTTATACCACGTTTAAACAGGAAGTTTGGTCTTTAATAGCTAAATAACATAATAACATAATAACACTAAAATTAAAATTAATGACTTTTTATCCCAATTGATTAAAATGCAATGTTAATTCATGTTATGGAGTTTTTTAGTTCTATGGACATGTATTCGTTCTCTTTATAATTTTAGACCCATTCTCAAAATATACAAAATTAAAAGTACATATCTACTTTCGATTTTGTATATATAAATTTTCGAATATATAGTGTGATATAGTAGATATGCTTTCATAAAATTAGAATACCTATACATGAGTATTGGAGTGATATCACATTTCGCATGGTATAAAATGTATAATTAAATTGTTGGTTGATTCTACGATCCCGGGTTAAACTTTATAAACTATATGCATATTATGTTTATGCGGAAAGCTAAGAAAGTCAACTTCATATTATAATCCAATAAACATCCTATTTTTTTTATTGTTACTTGCATAATTATGTATTTGTTTTTGTATGGTAAGAAGAAACAAAACAAAACAAAAATTTAATGATGTTATTATTTCTAATATCGACAGGTAGATAATTTTCAATCCAAATCTATTTTTTCG
>CAUVYK010000568.1:0-18004 GCA_963556175.1 Tipula confusa | reverse complement strand
ATATATAAATATATAAATATATAAATATATAAATATATAAATATATAAATATATAAATATATAAATATATAAATATATAAATATATAAATATATAAATATATAAATATATAAATATATAAATATATAAATATATAAATATATAAATATATAAATATAAATATATAAATATATAAATATATAAATATAAAATATATAAATATATAAATATATATAATATATAAATATATAAATATATAAATATATAAATATATAAATATATAAATATATAAATATATAAATATATAAATATATAAATATATAAATATATAAATATATAAATATATAAATATATAAATATATAAATATATAAATATATAAATATATAAATATATAAATATATAAATATATAAATATATAAATATATAAATATATAAATATATAAATATATAAATATATAAATATATAAATATATAAATATATAAATATATAAATATATAAATATATAAATATATAAATATATAAATATATAAATATATAAATATATAAATATATAAATATATAAATATATAAATATATAAATATATAAATATATAAATATATAAATATATAAATATATAAATATATAAATATATAAATATATAAATATATAAATATATAAATATATAAATATATAAATATATAAATATATAAATATATAAATATATAAATATATAAATATATAAATATATAAATATATAAATATATAAATATATAAATATATAAATATATAAATATATAAATATATAAATATATAAATATATAAATATATAAATATATAAATATATAAATATATAAATATATAAATATATAAATATATAAATATATAAATATATAAATATATAAATATATAAATATATAAATATATAAATATATAAATATATAAATATATAAATATATAAATATATAAATATATAAATATATAAATATATAAATATATAAATATATAAATATATAAATATATAAATATATAAATATATAAATATATAAATATATAAATATATAAATATATAAATATATAAATATATAAATATATAAATATATAAATATATAAATATATAAATATATAAATATATAAATATATAAATATATAAATATATAAATATATAAATATATAAATATATAAATATATAAATATATAAATATATAAATATATAAATATATAAATATATAAATATATAAATATATAAATATATAAATATATAAATATATAAATATATAAATATATAAATATATAAATATATAAATATATAAATATATAAATATATAAATATATAAATATATAAATATATAAATATATAAATATATAAATATATAAATATATAAATATATAAATATATAAATATATAAATATATAAATATATAAATATATAAATATATAAATATATAAATATATAAATATATAAATATATAAATATATAAATATATAAATATATAAATATATAAATATATAAATATATAAATATATAAATATATAAATATATAAATATATAAATATATAAATATATAAATATATAAATATATAAATATATAAATATATAAATATATAAATATATAAATATATAAATATATAAATATATAAATATATAAATATATAAATATATAAATATATAAATATATAAATATATAAATATATAAATATATAAATATATAAATATATAAATATATAAATATATAAATATATAAATATATAAATATATAAATATATAAATATATAAATATATAAATATATAAATATATAAATATATAAATATATAAATATATAAATATATAAATATATAAATATATAAATATATAAATATATAAATATATAAATATATAAATATATAAATATATAAATATATAAATATATAAATATATAAATATATAAATATATAAATATATAAATATATAAATATATAAATATATAAATATATAAATATATAAATATATAAATATATAAATATATAAATATATAAATATATAAATATATAAATATATAAATATATAAATATATAAATATATAAATATATAAATATATAAATATATAAATATATAAATATATAAATATATAAATATATAAATATATAAATATATAAATATATAAATATATAAATATATAAATATATAAATATATAAATATATAAATATATAAATATATAAATATATAAATATATAAATATATAAATATATAAATATATAAATATATAAATATATAAATATATAAATATATAAATATATAAATATATAAATATATAAATATATAAATATATAAATATATAAATATATAAATATATAAATATATAAATATATAAATATATAAATATATAAATATATAAATATATAAATATATAAATAGTTATAATGGTTGCGGCCGATTATAACAAAGTTTATTTTTCGTTGGGAACGTACCGGGTTTACAAAAAAAATAAATAAACGTTCTTCTTCCGTTATTTTACTTTACACTTTATTTTTGTTAAGTTACATTAACAATTGCCAAACTAAAACTGATTTTATATAATGCAAATCGGAAAATTTATAATATGTTTAAAAATATGATGAGTTTAATAATTTAATTTTTTAATTTTATGGGATGAGGTCAATACCTCAATTTACTCAATTATTATGCATATTGCATTTATTATGCATATTCGATATAATGCTATTGTCGTCAACAATGAGGTTTATTGCTGCGTTAGCTGTATATCGATGGTGTGGACGACCTGCGCGTGTGTTTGGTTGGAATATGGGTAGGTGAATGTAACTCCTCCCTCCGAAGATTGATGTCGTCCTCGACGTCATTGGTCTGAACGTTCACTTGGATATGTTGGTTAAATCTTTTGATGGTTTCTTTAATTTTTGAAGATGATAGTTTGTTTTTTCTATAAAGATAAAAAAAAAATTGAGCTGATCGTAGCGGTCAGTATTAGTGTGGAAGTTGCTATCGAATAGTCGCGAATTCTTGTTGACGTTTGATGGTCTTCCAACATTTTGATGTTTTTGATTGTTTGTTGCGATAATTGTGGTAGAGTGACAAATCGTTCCATTGATGTATTTAAAGTAATTCCGTCAAATGGCTGTATTATTATTATTTTGTGGGTTTTTATCTTGTTTTCGTTCGAGTATGTTTGTTCATTGATTGTTACTGAACAGTTTTTGAAGTTTAACAGTTTCTTTCCTTTAATGACTGGATTGTTGATATTGCAATTTGTTGTTAGTTTCACTCCTGCTTCCGATGAGACGTATAGATATTCGCCTTCTAAGAAATCTATTTCATCATGTGGTCCGACTTCCATTGTTTTACAGTTTGCGTCGATATTTAGTATTAGTTTTGGAATACATCCGTGTGTTATATTATATATTTGTTCTTTTTGACAATAATAAGTTCGTTCTATTATTGGGCAAGGTTTGTTTATTTCCATGTAATTTTGGGAATTTAGGATAATGGTATTGGTTTTAGTTTTTATAATTTCGTTATTATTTATAGGAATTGGTTTTATTCGGTAATAAGTAAGAATTTCTCGAAAAAATTGTGGAATTTCGACTGCCAAAATTATGTTTGTATGGTTATAATACGCTTTAATTTTTAGCATGGAATATATTTGTTCTTCAGATGCAATATTAATACTGTTTTTATTGAAATGCTTCTTTACATAGTTCATTTCTTCACCGTCCAGTATGTGTCGAGATATTACATTTATTTTTGCAAATGTAATAACTTCGTGTATGTCATTTATTTGGTCCTGTAAAAGTTCAATGTTATCATCTAATCTATAAAAATATTCTTCTAAACCGTTAGCTTCTAATATTGTTTTTGTTATTTCTTTATTTGTTTCAATAATTTTGTTTAATTGTTCAGTTACTAAATTAATATGTCTTGTCGTTTGTTCAAATCTTTCTATCATTATGTCATTCAATATAACTTGTTGGTTCTGTAGCTGTACTACTTTGTAATCTCCGTTTCCTAACTTTGTTACGGCATTTTGTATCTGTATTAAATCGTCGTTGTCTAGGTTACCTGTAATACTTTTTATTAATGAACCTAATGGGTTGATTAATCCTCGTCTGTTTCTCGTGATTGGTAATATATTATCTAATGATTTTTTAAGTTTATCATATTTCCTGTATGCTATTTTAACTTTATAGTTTGGTAATGCTTTGTTTGATATATGATCCAATTGTTTAATGTTTTTGTTAATATTTTCCAAATTAATTTTTAAATCCTCTAATTCTATTATATGAATTAGTTTTGTATAGCCTGTGACTATGCGTGCTTGTCCTAAGTTTAATCCGATGATTCCTTTAGTGTTACTTACGTCGAAAGTTTCTATCGACTGTTGTGAGGTCGTCTGGAGTATCCTGTAATTCAGATATTATATTGTTCGGGTCAATATGTCTATTAGTATTTCTCTTCATTTTATTTTTGTGTACTTTACGTTTATTACTATCTATGCTAATCTGGTTATCTTTTACTACTATATGTTTTATATGTTTAGGTGCTAACTTATCTCGAGTCAATTGCTTTTCATATACTACGTCACCTGGTTGGAATTTTCCGGGTTCTTGACGATTTTTATTTAATTTTTCAATGGTTTTTTCTTTAGATTTCCTGTAACTTTCCGAAATTGTTTCGGATAAATGCTTGAATTTTTGTCTAATAGCTTCAAGATACTCGTCGGTTTGTTCTTTGTAGTCTTTAATAGAAGTTTTAGTAATAATATGTCCTCGATGTAATTCAAATGGGGTTAATTTTGTTGCAGAATGTATCGAATTATTGTACGCTAAAATGGCTTCGTCCATCAAATCTCGAATTGTTATGTTTTTGTTTTTCGAATATATTATACGTACTAACTCCGTTAGAGTGTTGTGTAGTCTTTCTACAATTGCGTTTCCTGTTGAAGATTTCGCGGTGGTCGTGTGTAATTCTATATCAAACATTAACGTAAAGTTTTTGAATAATTCGGATGTGAATTCTGTTGCACTGTCCAATATGAGTTTATTTGGTAATCCTTCTACCGAGAAAAATTTTGTGAATTTATTTATCATAGTTGTTGATTTTCTGTCGCCTATTTCGAATATTGTGGCAAATCTTGAGAATTCATCTATGATTGTTAGGAATGTTTTGCTTCGTAGGGCAAAGGTGTCGGCATGAATTGTTTCCATGGGACCTTTTGGGGTTTCCGAAATTTTAAATTTGATTGATATTGGATTTCTTTCATATTTATGCAGGTTACACGTTTCGCATTGTTTGACATAGTTTGATATTAATTCTTTCATCGTTGGAAAATAGTACTGCCTTTTAATTTTGCTTAGGTTTTCTTGAATTCCACGGTGATTTAAATTATGAGTTTTTATTATAATTTCTGTTTGTTTTTGGTAATCGCATACATCTTGTAGAAATTTAGTACTTCTTACTACTTTTAAACCTGAATCTTGAAATGTTGATTCAAAAACTTGTTGAATCTGTTGAAATATATTGTTGTCGTCAGTATAAACTGCGGTTATTGATTTTTTATTAATATATTTCTTAAAAATTTGTACGATATCGTCATCTGTATAGAGTTTTTTACGTATTATATGACGCCTGTTTACGCTGTGTATTATCTTTAATGTTTCTTTCAATTGTTTGTAATTATCGTCGACTATAATTACTAATTGATTTCTGAATTCATTTAAAATAGTATTAGTTTCATGAATTCTGTTTAATATGGTTCTTGGGTTTGATAAGCCGTCAGTTCCAATGTCCATATTATAAAGTTGATGATAAATATTTTCATCAATATTTAAATTTAATTCTAGGCCTAGTGTGTTTTTATTTTGAACTGTTTCGTTCATGTTTATTTCATTTGAAGTGAGTAATTTTGGATTCCTTGCTCCTTGTACTTTTTTAAATTTAGATTCTCTAATGGAATCAATTGTATTTGGGAAATTTAGATCACCATTTTTTAAATATTCGTTTAAATTATTTATTTCAAGTCTTGATAAAGCATCAGCGTTTACATTTGTTGTGCCTTTTTTATATATGATTTTGTAATCGAACTCCTCTAATTTGAGTCGCCAGCGCACAATTTTGGATGTTGGATCCTTAGCGTTAAAAAGCCAGACCAAAGGTTTATGATCCGTTATAATGTTAAATTTTCTTCCATATAAATATGGTCGAAAATATTTTGTGCTCCAAACAATTGCAAGTAGTTCTTTTTCAATTGTTGAATAATTGGACTCTGTTTTGGAGAGAGTTCTTGAAGCATAGGAGATAGGTAAATCTTTGTCTTTGTCTCCTTGCGATAGTATGGCACCTAACGCATAGTTTGATGCATCGGTTGTTAAATTAAATTCCTGTGTAAAATCGGGATACCGTAGAATTGGTTCCGATGTTAGTAGCTCTTTACATTTGTCAAAACATTTTCGATAATCTTCGTTTATTATAATTTTGGTATTCTTGGATAGACAGGACGTTAAAGGTTTTGTTATATGCGCAAAATCTTTAATGAATTTCCTGTAATAACCAAGGAGACCTAAGAAGCTTTTTATTTCTTTAGAGGTTTTTGGTATTTTAAAACTCTTAATCGCTTCAATTTTAGAAGGATTTGGTTTGACACCGTCTTTTGTAACGATATGGCCTAAAAATCCTATTTCCTTTTGTAGAAAATGAGTTTTATCCATTTGTATTTTTAGGTTTGCTTGTTCTAATCTCGAAAAGACTTTATATAGATCTTGCATATGTTCTTGTAATGATGCGCTATAGACGATTATGTCGTCCATATAGCATAATACATTATTGCCTTGTAATTCGCCAAGAACGTTGTCCATAACACGCTGGAATGTGCTTGGGGCGTTCTTTAGGCCGAATGGCATTCGAGTAAATTCGTAATGACCAGATTCGATTGAAAAGCCAGTTTTTGGAATATCTTTCGAATGGATTTCAATTTGGTGAAACCCTGCAGCTAGATCTATGGTTGAGAAATAGATAGATCTACCTAGTTTATCTAATATACTATTGATATTAGGTAATGGATATTTATCGTCTATCGTTTGCTTATTTAATTGACGAAAATCGATAACTAATCTCCATTGTTTATTACCGTTGGAGTCAGGTTTTTTTGGCACCATCCATATAGGTGATGACCAAGGGCTATACGACGGTCGTATGATTCCATTGTCCAATAGTTTAGCTATTTCGTTCTTAATCTGTTGTTTTTGGTGTTCTGGGTTTCTATATTGCTTAATGAATACGGGTTTTTTGTTATTGAGATTAATCTCGTGTTTGACGTTGTTCGAGAAGGTTAATGAATCGCCTTCTTTGTAAAAAATATTGTTAAATTGTTTACACAGTTTTTGAATTTTGCTAGTTTCTTCTTTATTTAAATGCTCGAAATTAAAAATTTTATTGTTTAAAGTTTCATTAGTTTCATGATTTGTGTGGAAATTTATTTCATCATAGTTGTTTTCAAATATTTCCACTTGTAATGGTTGCATTAGGAAAATTTCTTTGGGATTATTTTCATAATTAATTATTTCGACATACGCATGGTATGGTTTGTGAGCTGTATAAATTCCTTCTTGAATGAATACATTATTCTGTAATTGAACTGGTTTAATATAGAAATTTCCTGATTGTATGTTTATTGGAATCTCTATAAGTTTTTTGTTTAAACCGTCTAGAAATAATGGTTGTATACACGATGTAATTTTTTGTTTTAATGGTAGGGAAAAGTATTTATTTTGTAGACAATTTTGGTCTAAAAGAATATTAGCTTGAAGTTCGGTAAGTGTTTCGAATCCGATCAATCCATCATAGATCTGATGAAATTTTAACAGATAGAGAGTAATTGGCTTATTTATTTCATTAAATTTAATAACTGTTTTAAGTGATATAGTTGTTTCTTTGAATAGAGATTTAACAGTAATGTTGGTTGGTTCTATTTGAGATTTTTCTACGTGAATTGGGTTTATATATGACTTGTTGGCACCTGTGTCAACTAAAAATTTTAAGATTTTGGAATTAGAAGTTAAAATTATGAAAGGTAAATGGGCGGTTTTAATGAGATTTAATTCGTTTCGTCGTCCGAGGCTGGTACCATAAAATTTTCGTCATCGATATTGGTTTCAATATTAAAATTTTTGTTGATTGCTGGTTTGTATTCGTTTTTAATTTCTTTTTTTATTTGAAATCCTGGATTTGGATTATGATTGTAGTTAGAACATTGTGGGAATGATCTATAATTATTATAGTTGGTATTCCGTGTAGGAATATTATTATGGTTGTATGCGTTGTACATTACTGGGGGTTTAAAATTGTTTTGAAATTTTGGAGGGTAATAATTTTTATTGTGAGTGTTATAATTTTTATATTGGGTGTTATAATTTTTGTTTGGGACGAAATTTGTTGTAGGGGGTTTCAACTTTTTGATGTTGATTTCTTTATTTATGAAGTCTAAGGCTTCAGTTAAGCTTTCAGGGTTTTTTGCTCTGAGCCAACTTCCAAAGGGTTCTTTCAATCCAGCGGTAAATATTATTAATCCAGTTTTTTGGTACTGTTTTATTTGATATTCTATCACATCTTTACTTTCACATGTTAATTTTATTTGATTCGTAAGTAAGCTTATTATATTAACGATTTTTTCATATAATATTTGAGGCTCTAAATTAAGTTTTATTAGTCCGTACAATTCAAATTGTAAATTAGTTTCATCACGTTTATCCGCGAATTTACTCGTGAGGTGTTTTTTAATCTCTGTCCAACTAGAACTTTTCACGTTATGGTTTATTAATGATTGACTCGCTTGTCCTACTATTTTTTGTCTAATACTTTCTATTATTAATTTGTAGTAGTTACTTTCTTTTAATTTCATACAATGTTTTAAAGTCTGATCTACGCTTTCTATAAATCTATAAACGTCAGTCTTGCTGCCGTTTTATTTCTTTAAGCTTTTTATTTCTTTAGAGGTTTTTGGTATTTAAAAACTCTTAATCGCTTCAATTTTAGAAGGATTTGGTTTGACACCGTCTTTTGTAACGATATGGCCTAAAAATCCTATTTCCTTTTGTAGAAAATGAGTTTTATCCATTTGTATTTTTAGGTTTGCTTGTTCTAATCTCGAAAAGACTTTATATAGATCTTGCATATGTTCTTGTAATGATGCGCTATAGACGATTATGTCGTCCATATAGCATAATACATTATTGCCTTGTAATTCGCCAAGAACGTTGTCCATAACACGCTGGAATGTGCTTGGGGCGTTCTTTAGGCCGAATGGCATTCGAGTAAATTCGTAATGACCAGATTCGATTGAAAAGCCAGTTTTTGGAATATCTTTCGAATGGATTTCAATTTGGTGAAACCCTGCAGCTAGATCTATGGTTGAGAAATAGATAGATCTACCTAGTTTATCTAATATACTATTGATATTAGGTAATGGATATTTATCGTCTATCGTTTGCTTATTTAATTGACGAAAATCGATAACTAATCTCCATTGTTTATTACCGTTGGAGTCAGGTTTTTTTGGCACCATCCATATAGGTGATGACCAAGGGCTATACGACGGTCGTATGATTCCATTGTCCAATAGTTTAGCTATTTCGTTCTTAATCTGTTGTTTTTGGTGTTCTGGGTTTCTATATTGCTTAATGAATACGGGTTTTTTGTTATTGAGATTAATCTCGTGTTTGACGTTGTTCGAGAAGGTTAATGAATCGCCTTCTTTGTAAAAAATATTGTTAAATTGTTTACACAGTTTTTGAATTTTGCTAGTTTCTTCTTTATTTAAATGCTCGAAATTAAAAATTTTATTGTTTAAAGTTTCATTAGTTTCATGATTTGTGTGGAAATTTATTTCATCATAGTTGTTTTCAAATATTTCCACTTGTAATGGTTGCATTAGGAAAATTTCTTTGGGATTATTTTCATAATTAATTATTTCGACATACGCATGGTATGGTTTGTGAGCTGTATAAATTCCTTCTTGAATGAATACATTATTCTGTAATTGAACTGGTTTAATATAGAAATTTCCTGATTGTATGTTTATTGGAATCTCTATAAGTTTTTTGTTTAAACCGTCTAGAAATAATGGTTGTATACACGATGTAATTTTTTGTTTTAATGGTAGGGAAAAGTATTTATTTTGTAGACAATTTTGGTCTAAAAGAATATTAGCTTGAAGTTCGGTAAGTGTTTCGAATCCGATCAATCCATCATAGATCTGATGAAATTTTAACAGATAGAGAGTAATTGGCTTATTTATTTCATTAAATTTAATAACTGTTTTAAGTGATATAGTTGTTTCTTTGAATAGAGATTTAACAGTAATGTTGGTTGGTTCTATTTGAGATTTTTCTACGTGAATTGGGTTTATATATGACTTGTTGGCACCTGTGTCAACTAAAAATTTTAAGATTTTGGAATTAGAAGTTAAAATTATGAAAGGTAAATGGGCGGTTTTAATGAGATTTAATTCGTTTCGTCGTCCGAGGCTGGTACCATAAAATTTTCGTCATCGATATTGGTTTCAATATTAAAATTTTTGTTGATTGCTGGTTTGTATTCGTTTTTAATTTCTTTTTTTATTTGAAATCCTGGATTTGGATTATGATTGTAGTTAGAACATTGTGGGAATGATCTATAATTATTATAGTTGGTATTCCGTGTAGGAATATTATTATGGTTGTATGCGTTGTACATTACTGGGGGTTTAAAATTGTTTTGAAATTTTGGAGGGTAATAATTTTTATTGTGAGTGTTATAATTTTTATATTGGGTGTTATAATTTTTGTTTGGGACGAAATTTGTTGTAGGGGGTTTCAACTTTTTGATGTTGATTTCTTTATTTATGAAGTCTAAGGCTTCAGTTAAGCTTTCAGGGTTTTTTGCTCTGAGCCAACTTCCAAAGGGTTCTTTCAATCCAGCGGTAAATATTATTAATCCAGTTTTTTGGTACTGTTTTATTTGATATTCTATCACATCTTTACTTTCACATGTTAATTTTATTTGATTCGTAAGTAAGCTTATTATATTAACGATTTTTTCATATAATATTTGAGGCTCTAAATTAAGTTTTATTAGTCCGTACAATTCAAATTGTAAATTAGTTTCATCACGTTTATCCGCGAATTTACTCGTGAGGTGTTTTTTAATCTCTGTCCAACTAGAACTTTTCACGTTATGGTTTATTAATGATTGACTCGCTTGTCCTACTATTTTTTGTCTAATACTTTCTATTATTAATTTGTAGTAGTTACTTTCTTTTAATTTCATACAATGTTTTAAAGTCTGATCTACGCTTTCTATAAATCTATAAACGTCAGTCTTGCTGCCGTCAAATTTATCTATATTATTAGTTATCTTTTGTATCTCAAAGAGTGCTAAAGTTTCTTTTAATATTTCCTCCATTTTTGTTTTTACTAACTGTCCTAATTCAATTGGTGTTACGATATTATTCGTTTGATCTACTACTGACATGAACTTTAAACAATATTAATATATATCTAATTTTTGAACGAATCCGTCTTCACAATCGTTTTGTGGGGATTTCTAATTCACTTTAATTAATCCAACTACACGATAAACCGTCGTGGGGATTATAATATTTTTACAAGATTTTTTTTGTAATCTTGGAGTCTAATTTGCACAATTTTTAACTTTAACTTAGAGGTTAGTATAAAAGGAAAATAAATGGAAATAACTCACCACGCCAAAAATATCTTGAAAAAACTAGTTTTCATTGTTCCGGGGATTGATGATCAGGCAATCTCGAAAGCAAATGTCCAAAGCTTTTTGTTGAATTTTTGGTTGTTTTTTTTTTTTTCACAAATTTGTTATATTTCTGCGCTTGCCTCTGGTGGGGGCTATGACCAGAAATCTATGTTAATATTTAGTTACTTAGAACTTTTTTCACTTTTTTTTTTTTTAACCGTTTTTTTTTCACTGCGCCAGTTATAATGGTTGCGGCCGATTATAACAAAGTTTATTTTTCGTTGGGAACGTACCGGGTTTACAAAAAAAATAAATAAACGTTCTTCTTCCGTTATTTTACTTTACACTTTATTTTTGTTAAGTTACATTAACAATTGCCAAACTAAAACTGATTTTATATAATGCAAATCGGAAAATTTATAATATGTTTAAAAATATGATGAGTTTAATAATTTAATTTTTTAATTTTATGGGATGAGGTCAATACCTCAATTTACTCAATTATTATGCATATTGCATTTATTATGCATATTCGATATAATGCTATTGTCGTCAACAATGAGGTTTATTGCTGCGTTAGCTGTATATCGATGGTGTGGACGACCTGCGCGTGTGTTTGGTTGGAATATGGGTAGGTGAATGTAACTAAATATATAAATATATAAATATATAAATATATAAATATATAAATATATAAATATATAAATATATAAATATATAAATATATAAATATATAAATATATAAATATATAAATATATAAATATATAAATATATAAATATATAAATATATAAATATATAAATATATAAATATATAAATATATAAATATATAAATATATAAATATATAAATATATAAATATATAAATATATAAATATATAAATATATAAATATATAAATATATAAATATATAAATATATAAATATATAAATATATAAATATATAAATATATAAATATATAAATATATAAATATATAAATATATAAATATATAAATATATAAATATATAAATATATAAATATATAAATATATAAATATATAAATATATAAATATATAAATATATAAATATATAAATATATAAATATATAAATATATAAATATATAAATATATAAATATATAAATATATAAATATATAAATATATAAATATATAAATATATAAATATATAAATATATAAATATATAAATATATAAATATATAAATATATAAATATATAAATATATAAATATATAAATATATAAATATATAAATATATAAATATATAAATATATAAATATATAAATATATAAATATATAAATATATAAATATATAAATATATAAATATATAAATATATAAATATATAAATATATAAATATATAAATATATAAATATATAAATATATAAATATATAAATATATAAATATATAAATATATAAATATATAAATATATAAATATATAAATATATAAATATATAAATATATAAATATATAAATATATAAATATATAAATATATAAATATATAAATATATAAATATATAAATATATAAATATATAAATATATAAATATATAAATATATAAATATATAAATATATAAATATATAAATATATAAATATATAAATATATAAATATATAAATATATAAATATATAAATATATAAATATATAAATATATAAATATATAAATATATAAATATATAAATATATAAATATATAAATATATAAATATATAAATATATAAATATATAAATATATAAATATATAAATATATAAATATATAAATATATAAATATATAAATATATAAATATATAAATATATAAATATATAAATATATAAATATATAAATATATAAATATATAAATATATAAATATATAAATATATAAATATATAAATATATAAATATATAAATATATAAATATATAAATATATAAATATATAAATATATAAATATATAAATATATAAATATATAAATATATAAATATATAAATATATAAATATATAAATATATAAATATATAAATATATAAATATATAAATATATAAATATATAAATATATAAATATATAAATATATAAATATATAAATATATAAATATATAAATATATAAATATATAAATATATAAATATATAAATATATAAATATATAAATATATAAATATATAAATATATAAATATATAAATATATAAATATATAAATATATAAATATATAAATATATAAATATATAAATATATAAATATATAAATATATAAATATATAAATATATAAATATATAAATATATAAATATATAAATATATAAATATATAAATATATAAATATATAAATATATAAATATATAAATATATAAATATATAAATATATAAATATATAAATATATAAATATATAAATATATAAATATATAAATATATAAATATATAAATATATAAATATATAAATATATAAATATATAAATATATAAATATATAAATATATAAATATATAAATATATAAATATATAAATATATAAATATATAAATATATAAATATATAAATATATAAATATATAAATATATAAATATATAAATATATAAATATATAAATATATAAATATATAAATATATAAATATATAAATATATAAATATATAAATATATAAATATATAAATATATAAATATATAAATATATAAATATATAAATATATAAATATATAAATATATAAATATATAAATATATAAATATATAAATATATAAATATATAAATATATAAATATATAAATATATAAATATATAAATATATAAATATATAAATATATAAATATATAAATATATAAATATATAAATATATAAATATATAAATATATAAATATATAAATATATAAATATATAAATATATAAATATATAAATATATAAATATATAAATATATAAATATATAAATATATAAATATATAAATATATAAATATATAAATATATAAATATATAAATATATAAATATATAAATATATAAATATATAAATATATAAATATATAAATATATAAATATATAAATATATAAATATATAAATATATAAATATATAAATATATAAATATATAAATATATAAATATATAAATATATAAATATATAAATATATAAATATATAAATATATAAATATATAAATATATAAATATATAAATATATAAATATATAAATATATAAATATATAAATATATAAATATATAAATATATAAATATATAAATATATAAATATATAAATATATAAATATATAAATATATAAATATATAAATATATAAATATATAAATATATAAATATATAAATATATAAATATATAAATATATAAATATATAAATATATAAATATATAAATATATAAATATATAAATATATAAATATATAAATATATAAATATATAAATATATAAATATATAAATATATAAATATATAAATATATAAATATATAAATATATAAATATATAAATATATAAATATATAAATATATAAATATATAAATATATAAATATATAAATATATAAATATATAAATATATAAATATATAAATATATAAATATATAAATATATAAATATATAAATATATAAATATATAAATATATAAATATATAAATATATAAATATATAAATATATAAATATATAAATATATAAATATATAAATATATAAATATATAAATATATAAATATATAAATATATAAATATATAAATATATAAATATATAAATATATAAATATATAAATATATAAATATATAAATATATAAATATATAAATATATAAATATATAAATATATAAATATATAAATATATAAATATATAAATATATAAATATATAAATATATAAATATATAAATATATAAATATATAAATATATAAATATATAAATATATAAATATATAAATATATAAATATATAAATATATAAATATATAAATATATAAATATATAAATATATAAATATATAAATATATAAATATATAAATATATAAATATATAAATATATAAATATATAAATATATAAATATATAAATATATAAATATATAAATATATAAATATATAAATATATAAATATATAAATATATAAATATATAAATATATAAATATATAAATATATAAATATATAAATATATAAATATATAAATATATAAATATATAAATATATAAATATATAAATATATAAATATATAAATATATAAATATATAAATATATAAATATATAAATATATAAATATATAAATATATAAATATATAAATATATAAATATATAAATATATAAATATATAAATATATAAATATATAAATATATAAATATATAAATATATAAATATATAAATATATAAATATATAAATATATAAATATATAAATATATAAATATATAAATATATAAATATATAAATATATAAATATATAAATATATAAATATATAAATATATAAATATATAAATATATAAATATATAAATATATAAATATATAAATATATAAATATATAAATATATAAATATATAAATATATAAATATATAAATATATAAATATATAAATATATAAATATATAAATATATAAATATATAAATATATAAATATATAAATATATAAATATATAAATATATAAATATATAAATATATAAATATATAAATATATAAATATATAAATATATAAATATATAAATATATAAATATATAAATATATAAATATATAAATATATAAATATATAAATATATAAATATATAAATATATAAATATATAAATATATAAATATATAAATATATAAATATATAAATATATAAATATATAAATATATAAATATATAAATATATAAATATATAAATATATAAATATATAAATATATAAATATATAAATATATAAATATATAAATATATAAATATATAAATATATAAATATATAAATATATAAATATATAAATATATAAATATATAAATATATAAATATATAAATATATAAATATATAAATATATAAATATATAAATATATAAATATATAAATATATAAATATATAAATATATAAATATATAAATATATAAATATATAAATATATAAATATATAAATATATAAATATATAAATATATAAATATATAAATATATAAATATATAAATATATAAATATATAAATATATAAATATATAAATATATAAATATATAAATATATAAATATATAAATATATAAATATATAAATATATAAATATATAAATATATAAATATATAAATATATAAATATATAAATATATAAATATATAAATATATAAATATATAAATATATAAATATATAAATATATAAATATATAAATATATAAATATATAAATATATAAATATATAAATATATAAATATATAAATATATAAATATATAAATATATAAATATATAAATATATAAATATATAAATATATAAATATATAAATATATAAATATATAAATATATAAATATATAAATATATAAATATATAAATATATAAATATATAAATATATAAATATATAAATATATAAATATATAAATATATAAATATATAAATATATAAATATATAAATATATAAATATATAAATATATAAATATATAAATATATAAATATATAAATATATAAATATATAAATATATAAATATAAATATATAAATATATAAATATATAAATATATAAATATATAAATATATAAATATATAAATATATAAATATATAAATATATAAATATATAAATATATAAATATATAATATATAAATATATAAATATATAAATATATAAATATATAAATATATAAATATAATATAAATATATAAATATATAAATATATAAATATATAAATATATAAATATATAAATATATAAATATATAAATATATAAATATATAAATATATAAATATATAAATATATAAATATATAAATATATAAATATATAAATATATAAATATATAAATATATAAATATATAAATATATAAATATATAAATATATAAATATATAAATATATAAATAATAATAAATATATAAATATATAAATATATAAATATATAAATATATAAATATATAAATATATAAATATATAAATATATAAATATATAAATATATAAATATATAAATATATAAATATATAAATATATAAATATATAAATATATAAATATATAAATATATAAATATATAAATATATAAATATATAAATATATAAATATATAAATATATAAATATATAAATATATAAATATATAAATATATAAATATATAAATATATAAATATATAAATATATAAATATATAAATATATAAATATATAAATATATAAATATATAAATATATAAATATATAAATATATAAATATATATATATAGA
>CAUVYK010000567.1:0-24456 GCA_963556175.1 Tipula confusa | reverse complement strand
ACCTAACCTAACCTAACCTAACCTAACCTAACCTAACCTAACCTACCTAACCTAACCTAACCTAACCTAACCTAACCTAACCTAACCTAACCTAACCTAACCTAACCTAACCTAACCTAACCTAACCTAACCTAACCTAACCTAACCTAACCTAACCTAACCTAACCTAACCTAACCTAACCTAACCTAACCTAACCTAACCTAACCTAACCTAACCTAACCTAACCTAACCTAACCTAACCTAACTAACCTAACCTAACCTAACCTAACCTAACCTAACCTAACCTAACCTAACCTAACCTAACCTAACCTAACCTAACCTAACCTAACCTAACCTAACCTAACCATTGGGCTAGGGGAGGTTGTAGGCTCTTTTTTTCGAAAACGGTTTTTCGGTTTTTCAGTTATTTTGATTTTTAAAAGGTTAGGTATAGAGAACCAAGTACGTGGTTTTATGACTAGTACGTTTCCAGTTGACTACTATATAATTTATTTGTACATTTTAAAAAACAACCTTATTTGTTTTACTTGTGGTCTGCGTGCTGAGAACGTTTCCACTAAAACAACTTATGTTTTCTGCATACATTCTAATAACATTTTCATGTACAAATGTTACTAGAATGTCCTTATTGTTCTATGTTTTGGAGTTGTTTTAAAACTTATAGGTCACATTCCTAGTATTTATAGAACAGTGGGTTGTTTATTCTATATAGGTTTTTCTTGAAGAACTGACTGACAGTTTTACGTCATTGCATTTATTGAACTAGTCTATGATGGTGAATTTAAATTTGATATTCAATTAATAGGGAAATGAATACAAGATCTAAATCTTATAGGCTGATCTATCTGGTATTCTTTTAAATCTTTACAACGGAAGTGCAATCATAGTATAGCTTCTCTTGTAGTTTAAAAATAGCTGTTTACGAGATTGAAAGATGTTCGTTATTTTATGTCCTTTAATTATTGTATCTGGATTATCAAAACAACCGGTACTTTTTTATTTAGATTAGGTTACGTTTGTTTGATTTCTGAAAATTGTAATATATGTTTTACCATTGAATTGGCTTCATTTAACAACATGTGATGGAAACAATTGTCTATTTAAGTTTTTAGATATATTTATCGTTATGTTATATCTGGTTGTATTATCTGTATTTTAGTTACATTTTAAAACAAATCTTTATTATAGGTTAGAATACTTACAAACGTATATTATTTTTAGCTTCCCAAAATATGGTTTTATTATAATAGAATCTGGTATTTAATATTTATCTTAACCTTTAACAGTTTTTCTAAAACTTGTTTGTACGTATGCAAAATAATATCTAATCTTACACATTTAATGAAAGTAGCACATGAATTCTAAACCGCGTTCCGAGAGCTTTTTACGTAGTTTACACATAAAATCATAACATATACCTATGTTTTCTAGTGTAAATAATTGTGTTTGGTAGAAAATGTCAAGAGGTCCTCTATAAATTCTGTAAGGTTCTTTTTAGATTCTATGAGATTCTCCAAAGATTGAAAACCGCCTGCTATATAGACAATGTTGTAATTATGGGTTCTAATCGGTTCTTTATAGGTTTTGACCTGTTCTTTTTGAATTCTAATTATCGTTATAGATCTAATAAAGATGGTTATAGATCTAAAAAATATATTTATAAATTAAAAAATGTTGTTATAGATCTAAAAAATGTTGTTATATATCAAATAAATGTTGTTATATATCAAAATAATAGTTGTTATTAATAAGTTTAATTAAGCGTGGGTTCTCGTTTGTACGTTACAATCTTTGTATTGTTCAGGGTTAAACCAATATGTTTTTATTTATAATTTCAAGAGAGAATGTCTATATCAGTTTCAGTTTTTTATACAACAATGGATGTACCCTTGTTTTTACAACAATGGATGTAACCTGAATTGTTAGGACAGGAGAGATGGCGTACATTTTAAAGTTATTATTTTTTATAATTATATTTGGATTCAGTCACAACTACCAGTGGAATGATTATACAAATTAATAGATGCTAACCTTACTAGATAACATTTTAGATGTCCTATCAGTGTATGTATTATTTTACGAGGTAAATATTATAGATGACATTATTCGTAATATTTATTTTCAAGAGTGCAGTTTTATTACATCTGTCCTTTCATGGTAATATTATAATAATTATGGCTGTTATTCTAAAAATTGGGTTCTTTGTTAGAAAGAAATCTAAATTAATATATAATATTTAAATGGTTATCTGAACCGTTCATTAATATTTTTTACAATTTAAGGAGTGCGTATTGTAATGTCTAATATTACACTACTTGAATGTCAGTTGATTTCTAGTTACATTTAGAAAAATGGTTTTTGTGTACGGCAAAATACAAGTGTTTTTTAGGTTATAATTAATGTACATTTTTTATAGATTTTATGAATATGTTTTTGTAGATTTTATAAATTTATTTCATTTCTATTGAATTCTATGCCGGGAATACTAACCTACACAAACTAAACGCAATGATAGTTTATTAATACACTAACAAAATAAGTATCTATTTCTTTTACAATTTAACTGTACATGTTTGGAAAAATGTAGGGAAACAAATTTAAAAAAAAATATGGACTGTAAGGTGATGGGATGGGGTATTAATCTATGTAATCATCATTAAGCAAGCATACCTGTTTAATATTTTTCAATAATTAAAATTGTATAAAATGTTTTCTCTATAGATAAATTAAATGTTTATGAGTATTGTAAATTTGTTGTATCTAATATCAACGTATTTATCAACCATATTGAACAGTAATCGGTTTTAAATTAAAAGTAAATAACACCTTTTTTAAATCGTATGTATAAGTACAAATTAGTTTTTATACTAGAACAGATTCTTTTGTTGTCTTATACTTATGTAAAGACCTTGTTGGCTGTTAGATAGAGGTTCCGTAAAAAACGAATATTTTTGCAAAATCGCCTATTTTTACACTTAGATGTTTACATATTATTATACTGTTTTTATTAACTTTTTTAATAGTTACCTTTTTCCCTTTTTACATGATACATCATTTAGATATATAGGTGTTATTTTAGTTTTGTCAGACTTGTGGTGACCGTAGTCGATTTATTGAACTAACTAAAATTCACCATTTTTCTTAAATCGAGATCCGAACCCGAGGAAGGGTACTTTGAAAGACAATGGATTACCACTGAGCTATCAAAGCTAAAAATTGTATTTTTAAAAATATATAAATATTAGGCACTTCATAATATGAGTCTATATTTGGGTTCAATACCCAGTTTATTGACTAAGAAGTCATAACGACGAGGAGAAATAATTTCAACGCCTACAAATAATCTTTTGTTAACATCTACTATAGAAGGTGTACATATAAAATAGACGACAGTATTTTTTACTTAAGGTATACCTATCATTGTTTCTCTATTTAATGTTTATAAGAATAAATTAAGTATTATAATTTTATGTTCAACTCTCCAGGTAAAATGATTGAATAAAAAATACACATACAAAGAATAACAGTATAAGATCGGAAGTCCGTCTATATATCAACGAAGTAAACGAAAACCCCAACATTCCTGAATATATTTTAAATCTTTAGGTTTTCAATTTTTATGTTTATCTTTCCGGTTAAAATGATTGTCGAACATCAATGTAAACATACCGTATATTAAAAACAGAATAAGATCGATCTTAAATTCATTTATTAATGACTCAACACAATTTACCTGAATACATTTTAATGATTAATTCTTAAGTTTTCAATTTTTATGTTTAACTCTCCGGGTAAAATGATTTACTAAAAAATGAATATACAATTACAAAGCATGCATAAACCACTTAGTATTTTAAATTCATATGTCACCGATGATAGTAACTACTTACAGTTTCTAGCTTTTAGAGGTGATTTGTTCTCATCTTAAGTTCAAAAAGATGGTTGATAGATTAACAAATGTATTGATTGTCTAACCTAAATATGTATTTTCTATCCTAACCTATAGCGAGATTTTTACCAAGATATTAAATGTTGGTTCTTAGATATTACGTTCAAAAGGATGTTATATTATAAGTCCTTAAAGTGTATATTTTACAATATATGCACATAAAATTGAGTTTTTATGTTTGTTAATTATATTTTTTAAGGTCAGGTATTTTCTAACCAGATATTTCTTAAAGCAGTACATTTTAAGGTTAGTGTGTTAAAGAATATATAAGTACCTACTCAAAAAAAGGTTTCCAAATAAATATTTTAGATGTTCTCAATTTCTCGTTTTTGACAAGTTCTATATCAACATTTTTGTTTTTTTATAATGGTGTACAAAAATCGTGAGTTTAGGCAATATAGCTCCTTCATTATTTTTGTAAGACTTTATTTAATGTTTTATGTGTACTGGTGAAAATCATAAATTTTATTTTTTGTATATTTTATTTTTTGTAGATTTCCAATTTTATGTTTACCTCTCCGGGTGAAAACTTTTGTCAAAAATAATAACATAAAAAAAACATGTAAAAATCTCGAAAATATCATCCTTATAGTAACCAAAAAAAGCTACTACGTTCATTTATGTATGAATCTCTATGAAAATACCTTCTATATCAGCTTACATTTTTGAGGTGTGATTTTTTACAGTTTTTGTTTTTAATATTTGTGGCCAATGCCTTTTGTCAAAAACTATTGAAATTTTGGCAAAAAAAATAACATAAAAACCACATGTACAATTCTCGAAAATATCATCCTTATAAGATCCAAAATGAGTTATTACGTTCATTTATTAATGAATCTCTATAAAAACTGATGTTATCAGCTTACATTTTTGAGGTGTTTTTTTTAATTTTTGGTTGTAATATTTGTGGCCAATGCCTTACGTCAAAAACTATTGAAATTTTGTCAAAAAAAATAAAACAAAATAACATAAAGATATCATGCTTATAAGATCTAAAATGTGGTTTTACATTTGTATATATAAGAATCTGTGTGAATACTGGACATAATTTTAAGGTAGTTTTTAATAATTTTTATTGTTTAATACGTCAAAACCTCTTGATATATAAATCACCTTCATAAAACACTCAGGATAGACTTCTTACATATATTTGTCTAAGAATATGACGATGTTACAATATTTTGGTCATGTCTTTTTGTATACATAATAAAGATTAGAACTATCGAGTACACCAAAAGTAATATAGGAATGTATTCGTTTGAGGGTGTTCCCGTAATATTAAAAGTTGTCCAGAGGTTTACAATTCGTACATAGAATTAATTGTTGTTTTTAGAGATGTACATTCAAATTCTTGTTACTTTATAGGCATTTAAAACGGTGGTCATGAAAGCATAAGGGGTATATACATGAAGTTTATTAAAGAGTTTATATTTGTCATTTTTTTATAAAGTTGTTATGTTTTTTTTTTTTAATTATATTTTGTTGTTGTTACTTACTGTCAAGAAGTTTATAGTCAAAAATATACTAAATCCAAATACATAGAAGAATGTTATTAAAGCTAAATACATAGAAGAATGTTATTAAAGCTAAATATAGCGGAGATGATACCTAAAGCTAAATACATAGAAGAATGTTATTAAAGCTAAATACATAGTAGATATTCACTAAAGCCAAATATATAGGAATGTTCGAGTGCTGATTTACCAAGTTATACTTTAAAGCAAAACTATACTAAATCTAAATAGACCTGGTGCAATGTTCGAGTGCAGGTTTATCAAATTCTGCTTTTAAATGGTGTTTTTAATGTTATATAACACCTACCAAAAAAATGTAAATCTTTTACTTATTCCCAATTCTTATATTTTTGGAGGTTTCTATATCAACATTTTTGTTTTTTTAGTAGGTAACCAAAATCGTGTGTTTAGATTATATAGCTCATTTATGTTTTTTTATTATTTATCTGGTATATAAGATATTTTTATAATTAATGATATTTCCTATTATTAGATTTTTTTAGTATTTTTTTATAAATGATGTTTATAACAAATATTATGTTATTAATTTTCATATCATATTTTTAAGGACACAACAAATACGGGATGGTTATTTTTTTTAAATACCTTATATTTATTTTCTTTACGATATCACAAAGTGCTATCGTATAAGAATAAACGCTAACCATTGGGCTAGGGGAGGTTGTAGGCTCTTTTTTTCGAAAACGGTTTTTCGGTTTTTCAGTTATTTTGATTTTTAAAAGGTTAGGTATAGAGAACCAAGTACGTGGTTTTATGACTAGTACGTTTCCAGTTGACTACTATATAATTTATTTGTACATTTTAAAAAACAACCTTATTTGTTTTACTTGTGGTCTGCGTGCTGAGAACGTTTCCACTAAAACAACTTATGTTTTCTGCATACATTCTAATAACATTTTCATGTACAAATGTTACTAGAATGTCCTTATTGTTCTATGTTTTGGAGTTGTTTTAAAACTTATAGGTCACATTCCTAGTATTTATAGAACAGTGGGTTGTTTATTCTATATAGGTTTTTCTTGAAGAACTGACTGACAGTTTTACGTCATTGCATTTATTGAACTAGTCTATGATGGTGAATTTAAATTTGATATTCAATTAATAGGGAAATGAATACAAGATCTAAATCTTATAGGCTGATCTATCTGGTATTCTTTTAAATCTTTACAACGGAAGTGCAATCATAGTATAGCTTCTCTTGTAGTTTAAAAATAGCTGTTTACGAGATTGAAAGATGTTCGTTATTTTATGTCCTTTAATTATTGTATCTGGATTATCAAAAACAACCGGTACTTTTTTATTTAGATTAGGTTACGTTTGTTTGATTTCTGAAAATTGTAATATATGTTTTACCATTGAATTGGCTTCATTTAACAACATGTGATGGAAACAATTGTCTATTTAAGTTTTTAGATATATTTATCGTTATGTTATATCTGGTTGTATTATCTGTATTTTAGTTACATTTTAAAACAAATCTTTATTATAGGTTAGAATACTTACAAACGTATATTATTTTTAGCTTCCCAAAATATGGTTTTATTATAATAGAATCTGGTATTTAATATTTATCTTAACCTTTAACAGTTTTTCTAAAACTTGTTTGTACGTATGCAAAATAATATCTAATCTTACACATTTAATGAAAGTAGCACATGAATTCTAAACCGCGTTCCGAGAGCTTTTTACGTAGTTTACACATAAAATCATAACATATACCTATGTTTTCTAGTGTAAATAATTGTGTTTGGTAGAAAATGTCAAGAGGTCCTCTATAAATTCTGTAAGGTTCTTTTTAGATTCTATGAGATTCTCCAAAGATTGAAAACCGCCTGCTATATAGACAATGTTGTAATTATGGGTTCTAATCGGTTCTTTATAGGTTTTGACCTGTTCTTTTTGAATTCTAATTATCGTTATAGATCTAATAAAGATGGTTATAGATCTAAAAAATATATTTATAAATTAAAAAATGTTGTTATAGATCTAAAAAATGTTGTTATATATCAAATAAATGTTGTTATATATCAAAATAATAGTTGTTATTAATAAGTTTAATTAAGCGTGGGTTCTCGTTTGTACGTTACAATCTTTGTATTGTTCAGGGTTAAACCAATATGTTTTTATTTATAATTTCAAGAGAGAATGTCTATATCAGTTTCAGTTTTTTATACAACAATGGATGTACCCTTGTTTTTACAACAATGGATGTAACCTGAATTGTTAGGACAGGAGAGATGGCGTACATTTTAAAGTTATTATTTTTTATAATTATATTTGGATTCAGTCACAACTACCAGTGGAATGATTATACAAATTAATAGATGCTAACCTTACTAGATAACATTTTAGATGTCCTATCAGTGTATGTATTATTTTACGAGGTAAATATTATAGATGACATTATTCGTAATATTTATTTTCAAGAGTGCAGTTTTATTACATCTGTCCTTTCATGGTAATATTATAATAATTATGGCTGTTATTCTAAAAATTGGGTTCTTTGTTAGAAAGAAATCTAAATTAATATATAATATTTAAATGGTTATCTGAACCGTTCATTAATATTTTTTACAATTTAAGGAGTGCGTATTGTAATGTCTAATATTACACTACTTGAATGTCAGTTGATTTCTAGTTACATTTAGAAAAATGGTTTTTGTGTACGGCAAAATACAAGTGTTTTTTAGGTTATAATTAATGTACATTTTTTATAGATTTTATGAATATGTTTTTGTAGATTTTATAAATTTATTTCATTTCTATTGAATTCTATGCCGGGAATACTAACCTACACAAACTAAACGCAATGATAGTTTATTAATACACTAACAAAATAAGTATCTATTTCTTTTACAATTTAACTGTACATGTTTGGAAAAATGTAGGGAAACAAATTTTAAAAAAAAATATGGACTGTAAGGTGATGGGATGGGGTATTAATCTATGTAATCATCATTAAGCAAGCATACCTGTTTAATATTTTTCAATAATTAAAATTGTATAAAATGTTTTCTCTATAGATAAATTAAATGTTTATGAGTATTGTAAATTTGTTGTATCTAATATCAACGTATTTATCAACCATATTGAACAGTAATCGGTTTTAAATTAAAAGTAAATAACACCTTTTTTAAATCGTATGTATAAGTACAAATTAGTTTTTATACTAGAACAGATTCTTTTGTTGTCTTATACTTATGTAAAGACCTTGTTGGCTGTTAGATAGAGGTTCCGTAAAAAACGAATATTTTTGCAAAATCGCCTATTTTTACACTTAGATGTTTACATATTATTATACTGTTTTTATTAACTTTTTTAATAGTTACCTTTTTCCCTTTTTACATGATACATCATTTAGATATATAGGTGTTATTTTAGTTTTGTCAGACTTGTGGTGACCGTAGTCGATTTATTGAACTAACTAAAATTCACCATTTTTCTTAAATCGAGATCCGAACCCGAGGAAGGGTACTTTGAAAGACAATGGATTACCACTGAGCTATCAAAGCTAAAAATTGTATTTTTAAAAATATATAAATATTAGGCACTTCATAATATGAGTCTATATTTGGGTTCAATACCCAGTTTATTGACTAAGAAGTCATAACGACGAGGAGAAATAATTTCAACGCCTACAAATAATCTTTTGTTAACATCTACTATAGAAGGTGTACATATAAAATAGACGACAGTATTTTTTACTTAAGGTATACCTATCATTGTTTCTCTATTTAATGTTTATAAGAATAAATTAAGTATTATAATTTTATGTTCAACTCTCCAGGTAAAATGATTGAATAAAAAATACACATACAAAGAATAACAGTATAAGATCGGAAGTCCGTCTATATATCAACGAAGTAAACGAAAACCCCAACATTCCTGAATATATTTTAAATCTTTAGGTTTTCAATTTTTATGTTTATCTTTCCGGTTAAAATGATTGTCGAACATCAATGTAAACATACCGTATATTAAAAACAGAATAAGATCGATCTTAAATTCATTTATTAATGACTCAACACAATTTACCTGAATACATTTTAATGATTAATTCTTAAGTTTTCAATTTTATGTTTAACTCTCCGGGTAAAATGATTTACTAAAAAATGAATATACAATTACAAAGCATGCATAAACCACTTAGTATTTTAAATTCATATGTCACCGATGATAGTAACTACTTACAGTTTCTAGCTTTTAGAGGTGATTTGTTCTCATCTTAAGTTCAAAAAGATGGTTGATAGATTAACAAATGTATTGATTGTCTAACCTAAATATGTATTTTCTATCCTAACCTATAGCGAGATTTTTACCAAGATATTAAATGTTGGTTCTTAGATATTACGTTCAAAAGGATGTTATATTATAAGTCCTTAAAGTGTATATTTTACAATATATGCACATAAAATTGAGTTTTTATGTTTGTTAATTATATTTTTTAAGGTCAGGTATTTTCTAACCAGATATTTCTTAAAGCAGTACATTTTAAGGTTAGTGTGTTAAAGAATATATAAGTACCTACTCAAAAAAAGGTTTCCAAATAAATATTTTAGATGTTCTCAATTTCTCGTTTTTGACAAGTTCTATATCAACATTTTTGTTTTTTTATAATGGTGTACAAAAATCGTGAGTTTAGGCAATATAGCTCCTTCATTATTTTTGTAAGACTTTATTTAATGTTTTATGTGTACTGGTGAAAATCATAAATTTTATTTTTTGTATATTTTATTTTTTGTAGATTTCCAATTTTATGTTTACCTCTCCGGGTAAAAACTTTTGTCAAAAATAATAACATAAAAAAAACATGTAAAAATCTCGAAAATATCATCCTTATAGTAACCAAAAAAAGCTACTACGTTCATTTATGTATGAATCTCTATGAAAATACCTTCTATATCAGCTTACATTTTTGAGGTGTGATTTTTTACAGTTTTTGTTTTTAATATTTGTGGCCAATGCCTTTTGTCAAAAACTATTGAAATTTTGGCAAAAAAAATAACATAAAAACCACATGTACAATTCTCGAAAATATCATCCTTATAAGATCCAAAATGAGTTATTACGTTCATTTATTAATGAATCTCTATAAAAACTGATGTTATCAGCTTACATTTTTGAGGTGTTTTTTTTAATTTTTGGTTGTAATATTTGTGGCCAATGCCTTACGTCAAAAACTATTGAAATTTTGTCAAAAAAAATAAAACAAAATAACATAAAGATATCATGCTTATAAGATCTAAAATGTGGTTTTACATTTGTATATATAAGAATCTGAGTGAAAACTGGACATAATTTTAAGGTAGTTTTTAATAATTTTTATTGTTTAATACGTCAAAAACTCTTGATATACAAATTACCTTCATAAAACACTCAGGATAGACTTCTTACATATATTTGTCTAAGAATATGACGATGTTACAATATTTTGGTCATGTCTTTTTGTTCACATAATAAAGATTAGAACTATCGAGTACACCAAAAGTAATATAGGCATGTATTCGTTTGAGGGTGTTCCCGTAATATTAAAAGTTGTCCAGAGGTTTACAATTCGTACATAGAATTAATTGTTGTTTTTAGAGATGTACATTCAAATTCTTGTTACTTTATAGGCATTTAAAACGGTGGTCATGAAAGCATAAGGGGTATATACATGAAGTTTATTAAAGAGTTTATATTTGTCATTTTTTTATAAAGTTGTTATGTTTTTTTTAATTATATTTTGTTGTTGTTACTTACTGTCAGGAAGATTATAATCAAAAATATACTAAAGCTAAATACATAAAAGATGATACCTAAAGCTAAATACATAGAAGAATGTTATTAAAGCTAAATATAGCGGAGATGATACCTAAAGCTAAATACATAAGAGATGATACCTAAAGCTAAATACATAGAAGAATGTTATTAAAGCTTAATACATACTAGATATCCGCTAAAGCCAATTATATATAGGAATGTTCGAGTGCTGGTTTACCAAGTTATACTTTAAAGCTTAATATATACTAATGGGCTGAAGAGTGGTTCGCGATGCGTTTTTGGCTATAAATTAAAAATTTAAAAAAATTACCCTTGTTTTTGTAAAATGAAAAAAAGAAGAAGAAAAATAAAATTAATTAAAATGAATATTTAAGTAAATCAGCAATTAATCTTAATTTCTTTTACCATATATCTAATTAACTATATATCAATAAATTCCTCTGTTCATAACTCTTTGTAATATCTATTTTTATCGATGGCCAATTTCCTTCAATTGTATTTATATGAGTTTCATCGACTATATTTGTAAATTCAACACTGTGGGTAACTGTATAATGAGAATTTAAATCTTGATCAGTTCCTCTATAACTTTTCCATCCATCAGGGAATAATTTTGATTCTCAAGTTCTTCATGAGTTTTGAAAAAAATTGATATAACAAATTAGGGTTTTTATATATAAAAGAAAAAAAATTATATTATTAAATGACATTGTTTTTATTATACTATATAAGGATAAAAGATGTGCGTGTTTTATTCGTTCAGCATATATTATTCCTTCTTTTTTTCTTTGTTCCCTGTTCTTTTTCTTTCTTTTTTTTTCTTTGTTCCTTATTCTTTTTCTTCCTCTTTTTTTTATTTTACAAAAACAAGGGTAATTTTTTTAAATTTTTAATTTATAGCCAAAAACGCATCGCGAACGACCCCACCTCCATACTAATGCATATATAAAATGTTCGAGTGCAGGTTTATTAAATTAAATTTTTAAACGGCATTTTTAAGGATATATAGCACCTAACCAAAAAATAGTTTACAAATAAATCTTTTATTTATACTTAATTTCTTCATTTTTGAAGGTTTTAAATTCTATATCATCATTTTTGTTTTTTTTGAAGGGGGTCTAAACGTACCAAAATCGTGAGTTTAGAGCATACGGCACATTTTGTATTTTTATGGTTTTTTGTTATTTTCCATTTTGTATCGTGTCTCTTTTTCATCTGTTCTGGTATACAAGTTATTTTTATAATTTATGAAATTTCCTTTTACTATTGATTTTTATATTATTTTTTTATAAATCATGTTTTTACAAAATATTAGGTTATTAAATTTCCTATCCTATACATCATATTATATTTGTAAAAGACAGACCCTAACCGGGCCGACCATATTATCTATTTAACAAAATTATTTATTTTTTTTAATTTGGAAAAAAAAGTTTTCTTACGCTTTAGTTGATCATAATAATATGTATTGTAAAGCCAAAAAGGATTTTATAATAATATTTATAAAATAGTCGTTTTCCAGAAAATATGGATTTTATTACTATCTAACTTAAGTAAATTTTATATAAATTATATATAATGTTATATAAAACAATATGGTCAGACATGTATAAGGAGCATCCTCTGGGATGTTCCCTACCTCGGCATTTACCAACTAACTATATGTTACACCATTGAATGATTATGAGAAAAGTATCCGATAAAAAAAAACAAATCCTACCCCTGAAAATGAGATGGCAGTAAGTATGGTATACCTAAAGATTTACCTTTTTATATTGATTAAACAGTCCGAAGCTTAATGAAGCCAAGCTTCTTACATGCATGAGTAAAAGGCCTTAAGATACCAATACTAGAGAATAGACAAGTTCACATTGTGACCATATAGCTTATGTCATTAACCATTAATCTTGACTGTTAAATTGTGATAAAATTTGAGAGAATTATGAATGTCACAAAATTGTTGATTAAGAGAGAACATTTTAAAGTTAAGAAATAAAACCAGAAGAATGGCCTATTCAATAACTTGATCAGTGCCTGAAAGTGTAAACTTTACATAAAAATACAACAAAACGAGCTTATGTAAACCTGTAACTGACCTAGAAGCAATATCAAGGATGTTCTAAATTCCTATCTACTAAAAAAATCTTGTTTAATTAAAAATAATGAATTAAAAAAATTGACCAATGAAAAAATTTTAAATCTAGATCTTCAATAATCTAAAACGAATACTGGTTTTCAATTAACCAAACATGGAAAAAACTGGAAAAAAAACGACTATATAATAGAAAGCGTTTTAATACCCACATGAAACCGCAATGTCCGACAGAAAAGCGTGGTCACGAGAACAATGAATCAAGTGACATGAAACACAGTAGGCCATACGTTCCTGACACTAATAACAAGTCACAGGACCCTATTCAGAGAGATTCTTCTCAAGTCTCTTTAGAGACACAGCACTCAGAAATGAGTCAGAAATATACTGTACAGGCATTGACTGCCAAAAAACAGTTTACATACACTTACCAAAACAGAACAAACTCGCTCAAAAGAATAAAAACAGAACTCATTGTCGAGAAAGGAAGCACCAAAAACAATTTATCTCCTCCAAGCTGCCAAGAAACTAATGTTGATACTAGTATAAAAAATAATTTTAATTATCCAAAAAAGAACTTTAAGATCAATCTACCGAAAGTAGATATACTAATGATAAGAGATGTTAAAAAATTTTCAAGCACGAACAAGAACTATAATGATAGCAAAGACTATGATAACAAAAATGAGACGACCCGTAAATACAACACCCTTCCACTTAAGCAAATCTCACAACCAAATGTATGCTTAGACATAGATATTGTCAATACAACCATAAGTAGCAATAGAAGTGCACCAGAATGTATTTCATGTATAAAATGTGACGGTGGTGTTCTAAGAAAAAATGGATTTATGAGAAATATTCAACAATACAAATGTATGACTTGTAAAAGAAATTCCTCCGCCATTAAATTAAATATTAACAGGCCAACCACAACCGTCAATGAAGAAAGGAAAGAAGAACAATCTACCAAAATCTCGAAATATGGAGTAACAAGTGAAACCTTAGATAAAATTATGGATCAATTCAAACACGTCATAAGAACTGAAATGAAAATTATAATAAGCGAAAGCTTTAACCCTATAATTAGCACTATTCAAAATTTATTAGATAACATGACAAACAAACTAAAATCGATCGAAAGGTTCTTAAACCCCGAAACAACACCAAAGTTTGAGAAGCTTAAAACAATCTACATTAATAGCCTAAGAAAATCCAACCATAAAGAAGTAAGAAGCTTTATCATAAATGAACTACGATTAAAGAACAAGAGCTTGATAAAACATATCGAAATAGTAAATAACATAACATGTATTTGGGTTCCCGCAAGACACTCAGGATGGATATCAATTGAATTAATAAAACTGAAATATGAATTGCTAACACACAAGGAATTTAATAGAGAAGATAGAAACTGCCTGCAACTATCCACTAATCTTAGTAAATATATAAAGAATCAAAAATTTGATTACAAGTTAAGCTTATTCCTAAAAAAAAGAATTATTCCAAAGAATAGACCAAAAACTACTAGTATACCCATTAGAAGAACCAATAAGGAATCAGTTGGATTCATCAATGTTGGTGGTCTTACAGATAATAAAACAGAACGTTCATATGAGAAAATTGTGTCATATGACATAGACATAGTATGTATAGCGGAAACTATGAGAGAAACAATATTAATACCCCCAGGCTATAAGCTGGTAAGCATTAAACAACCGGAGAAAAGGAAGGATAACAAAGCTCTATTATATGGTATGGCAATTATAGCAAAAAGATCAGCTAATATAAATAACATTGCACAATCCCAATTAGGAGTAAAAATTTCCGCCTCGGATCATGATATTTTATTTATTTATAGACCGCCTAATGATAAAGTAGACTTTAACATACTTGGCACCGAACTGTTTAACCTAAATAGAAACTGTATTATTATAGGAGACTTGAATATAAATAGTAAGCAGTATCATAATCTAATCTTAAAAAATATTTATTAAATCTTAAAATAGAACACGAATTTCTAACCGGACCAACATTCTATGCAAGAAATGCACAAACCAACCCAGATAGAATCTTTGCTAATTTCAATAGCCTTCAAGTCGATGTATATAAGATGCCTATTTTCGACCATGCTCTATTAATTCTCAATAACAAAACTAAAATTAAAAACTTCTACAGCTCCTACTACAACCTTAGTAAGTACAAAGAAACCAAACAAATTTTGGATACGCAATTTGAGAATAGAGCAACAAGACTTATGCAGAAACAAAACGTCACTTTTATTGAATATGAATCGGAATTTCTACAGAATATTAATTGTCTTAAAATTAAAGAAAGAAGAAATCGTAAAGAACTTAGTACTATGGAAATTGATCAACTAAGAAACAAGAGTGACAGAGATGATGAGAATCAAAGAGAAGAATATCTTACCCTAGTAAAAAATTTAAGAGGTATTAAATCTAAGAACATACAATGGAACCATTTCAAAGAACAAAGATTAAAAGAAAACAAGGAGCTATTAGGGTTCAAAAGGAGCAAAATAAACCTAAAAAACGAAGATGCAAAGAAACTATTATCTGACGCTATACCTAATAGCTTAAAAAATATATTCATATTTGATCTAACTTCTCTTAAAGAATTAACGTTGTTTACAATTGAAGAAATAAATCTCGCAGTCTCTAGTTTAAAAAACAATAAATCGACCGGGTTTCAAGGAATAAGAAATGAATTCATTAAAGGCCTGCAAAATAATGGAAAAGAAATACTTAAAAAGGCGTTTAACTTTATCTTACATACAGGATCTATACCCCAAAGCTGGAATAGGATAAAACTAGTTCCTATTCCAAAACCAGATGGATCATTAAGACCTATCTCTTTAATAGAAAACTATAGGTTGTTGTTCGAAAAAATCTTGCTCTCCAGATTAAATAATTATATAACATTAAGTAGGCGCCAAATAGCATTTACAACGTTTTCATCAACACATGACCATATAATAAGCTTAAACGCTGAACTCAAAAAGATGAAAGGAAAAGGAAAAATCATATTTTTAGACATACAGAAAGCTTACAACTCCGTAAATAGAAAGAAGCTATATGACATACTAGTAACTAAGAACATACCTTTACCCTTTATTGAACTACTGAAATTGCTTATTGAAAAAAACTACCTGGAAATTGAATGTGAAAATGGAATCGAAAAAAAAGATCTATTGATCGGTCTACCACAGGGATCTATTATAAGCCCGTTATTATTTAACTTGTATATTGATGAAGCTGCATCCAATGAGAACGATACAGAAAATAAGAATATCTTCGTATTTGCAGATGATGTAGCAATAATTGCTGAGAACGAAAATGATCTTCAAATTGAAACCAATAATTTCATAACCAAATGTAATAATCTTGATCTAAGAATAAATGAAACGAAAACTTACACAATAGGGTGCAAGAAACCAATTATTATTAACTACAATAAAATAAAAGACTCAACCGAGTATAAATACCTTGGAGTGTTTATCGGGAAATGCGGAATCATAACCAATAACAATATTAAAGAAATTAAAAAGCTTTCAGTTGGCAGAACCAGTATTATTGAAAGAATACTAAGAAAGTCTCCTGCTTCTAAGAACCCGAAAATATACGTAAAACTTCTACTGTTCTACACATTTGTACGTCCAATTATAGATTACCGTGCCCCACTGTTGATTAATAACAAGGATAATATAAAAACGTTGGAAAGAATTGAACATAGCACCATAAGAACTGTTTTTAAATTACACCCGTTCATAAATATGAAGAAAATAAAAGCGATACTAGGTATAGAGAACTACCATAAAAGAAGTGAATGGCTTGCAACAAGAATCGGAATAAGAGCCGAAGATAACCAGGAATCGTTAGTAAACGAGATCTTAAGATTAAATGAAAATGAAATCCTAATAAAAAATATTAACAAACTAAAAGAAATGAATCGAGAAAAGATAAGAAAAAAAGAAAAACTTAAACAATTAATTGAAAATTCTAAAAAATACTTGGAGATTAATAATACTTATTGGAAAATTAGTAGGTTTCTAGATAGAGAGAAGGAAATGGAAATTTGGAAGGAAATAAACTTATTAAATGAGGATGCAAAGAATCGAGGTAAGGTAGAACTGGAAAAATCTTCAACGGGAAATGTCCTGGAGAAAAGTGTGTGTGATAATGATGAGTAGGACACTGGTCCCTTTCGATGCAAAATTGATTAAATTATTATTATTATTATAACTCCAAATTTAATAATCATTTTACAGCCAATGGACCAAGGAGTAACTAGAAACTTAAAAATTTTCTATAGAAAATCCGTGTTATGTAAATTAATTAATTGTATTGAAAAGAAAAAAGATTTTAAAATAACTATCATGGATGCAATTTATGAAATTAATAGGGCATGGAGATCATTACCAGACAAATTTTTAGAAGCAGTTTTGATAAGGCTGGAATAGTGATAAAAAATATTGATGATGCGGGAAAATTATCTGATAATTTGCCACTTGAGGAAATTGATACCAAATTTGTTGATTATTTTAATGTAGACAAGGATATATCCTGCCACGGAGCATTTAATGACGATGATATGACTGAAGAGGTTATATTTCAAAACGAAGAGAATGATTACTGCAATGATTTGCAACAACCTGCAGTAAAAATAATGAATGAACAAGAAATTTTAAGGTTTCTACAAGACGTGAGGCAGTATTTAATTGTTAATAACGATTTTAATTTACAAGTTGGTGATGCTTTGGATACACTTAAAACTTATTTTGAAAGAAAATGTTTATATTCAAAGTCGGTACAGAAAAAAATACCAGATTATCTCAAATACAAATTTATTTATTCATAATAATTTTATGCTATTTCAAACTAGTAAGCATTAAAGAGTGTAAAATTTTTGTAAATCGATCTAATTACATAATCTTTAATTTTAATATTATTATATTTCCCGGTATCTTTAATTTAATTATATTTATGATTGTAATCCCTTTTCTTTTGTTATATGAAATAAATATTATGCTTGTTTTAAAATATTATAAAAACTGTTTTACGTTGTATTAAAAAAATCGCTTATAGTAAAAAACCGCTTATAATAAAAGCTTTTTTCGGTCCCTTGAAAATACACTATATCCGGTTTCTACTGTATTTGATTTTTTTATTTAAATATTGCAAAGTGTTGTATTTCCGGAATTCGAACCTGGAATAATTAAGTTACTTACTCTTTTAATTTAAAGACATTTATGTAACAACAGTTTTTCATTACGAAATAATAATGTCAGCTATAAAATATTAACGTATTAATTTTCAAAGACGTTTATCCGTCAGGTTTTTATTTATAAATATAATAAAACTTAAATATTGTTGTAACTTAAACTTATTCTTTCTTGAAGGGAGGCACCAGCGGAAATATCGTGATGATGTAAATAAGGCAATCATAAATTTTCCAGACACTCAATGCAGAAAGAAAGTATGCAAGCAAGGTACCATTGGTACGGATTTGGGTAGCCTATATCTGTAGAGGGAAGAATGCTTAGACAACATTTATGCTTTAACGATATAAATGCAGACAAAGAAGTACTCTTGCAGGTGTAATTTGGTTAATATTTATCATTGCAATAAATTTCGTACAAAAACATTTTTATTTTAAATTGAAAATATCATGCTATCGACAAATAACTTCTTGGTGAATGACCAATATATCGGCATCGACACGTTGGGCATACCTGTATTATAATATACAAACAAAAATTTAAGACTCAGCAGAATGCAAATATCTTGGCGTTATATTGGGAAGTATGGAATCATAACAAACCACAATCTTACGGAAATAAAAAAATTGAAGATTGGGAGAACAAAAATCGTTGAAAGAACATTGAGATATTCTCTTGGTAATAAGAATCCAAAAATCTGTGTAAAACTTTTCTGTTTTATACATTTATACGACTGATTCTAGATTATAGAGCGCTATAAATAATTAATAAGAACGATAACATTAAAAACTGGATATGTTTGAAAATGGAGCATCAAGAACTTTTTTCAAACTACATGCTTTTACTAACATGAAGAAAATCAAGGCGCTTCTAGAAAAATAAGTTAATGAAAGGAGTCAATGGAATGCATCAGGAGTGGAATAAGAGCCCAAGACAATAATGAACTTTGGTATACCTCTGCATAAAATCAAATGAAAATGAAATTCTGATCAACAAATTTATCAAAAAAAAGAAAATAACGGAAATAAAAGAAACAAATTAAAGAATTAATCTTGAATTGCCAAAAGTATTGTCACCTAAACAATACATACTGGAAAATTAGTAGGTTCTTAGATAAGGACTGTGAAAAAGAAGTTTGGAACGAAGTATATTTATTAAATAAGGATGCTAAATAAACGGGGGCTAGTAAGACTAGAGATAAAAAAATATGAGTTGTTCTGGATAGGGTGTGCGTAATAATGATTAGTGAAACAATGGTCCTTTTCAACCGTAAAATTGATTAAATAAACTATTATTATAATTATTAACCTAATATGGTTATTAAACAATTACCAGATATAGTTTAATTAATCACTTTTCCTGCATTGTTTTGGCCATCATATGTGGGTTTGTGGAACGTTTCTTATATCATCCTGTATCACTACAATTTGATAAAAATCTCCCCCTTCAATATAAACCTCATAACATCCTTCATCTTCCTTATTAAATCCCCTATTAAATAAATCAGAAAAATGATGAATATAACTATCTAATGGCACCGTCTGTTTTTCAAGATTTTCTTTAAGTTTAATTTCATTTTCAGAACACATTTCGATCAAAAATTGAATTGCGGATCGCATCTTTAAACTTATTATATACGACATATCAATTCTTTCGTGACATACGAAGGAAACGACATCTTCGAATAAGTCAAAGTTAATGTTTACTGTTTCTAACAAATTTTCCAACCTTTTATCTTCTTTTATATTATATTCATCAACAATAAGAGAAAAAAAAACATAGGAACGTAATTACATCTCCTCCACAGTTTTGTTCTACGTTAGCTGCACCTCTGTTTTCCAACATTTTGAGACTATCTTTAAATCTTTCAATATGACTAAGCATAAAAAGTATATTATTTTTGATTTTATATTTTTTTAATTAATCAAGATAAAGTAATAATAATTAGTTTCGAAAATTGTCAATTTCTATACTAATGTTGTTAAATCCCTAATATTGTTGTTTATATTGTTATATAAAGACAAACAATGTCGATATACCGAAACTTACTATGACTTTTTTTACAATGTATTAGAATATATAATCTTTTCTCTGTAACTCGTAGTTAACTATACTTTTCGAAGTAATATAAATTTTAAAAAAAAGTTAAAAATCTTTTAACATCAATTTGAATTTAAATATATACTAAAAAGCACTTAAATTATACAAAAGTAATTAAGATAAGATAAAATAATAAATATTTAAGCCGGTATTGTCATTTAAAATTAATGAAGGGTGTATATATTATTTTTCTGAAAACCACTTTAGCAATACTTGATTGTGATATGACACCTAATCCCAAAGCACTGGATTCTGATGATTTGATTCTTATAAAACGCATTATTGATGAAATTCTCATCAAATCATCGCATACCAATGGGGTAGATCCTAAAGGGCGCGATCCTAACGGGTGTGAACTCAAAAGGCTCGATCCTAAGGGGAGGAGTCGCTGTAAATTTAAAAACACAATTAGTGATATTACCAATCTGACAAACCATATTTCTTCTGATTCAGTCTATTTGACCCATAAAACAAATGACATGAATAAAAGAATTAAAAAATTAGATTTTTCTTGTAGAAGAGAATTTGACTCTGCATCAACTGTCGTTGAAACCGCGCTGGGCCGTGTTTTAAGTATACCTGATGCTAAAACGGTGATTAAGGAAATATCAATATCGGTTACTCAACACATAGCTAAAGATTTATTAAATAAAATTATAAAAAAAGCCGTTACGCGGTTGGCTGTTAAGCAAAGAACTAAAACTGCAGCAAAGGCTGTGGACTTACAATATTAGGACCTCTTGGATGGGCTGTTACCGCTGTAGATCTTGCATACACCGGATATGAAGTATATAAATTAATAAGTGTTGTGAAAGAAGTAACAGATGCCTTTGAAAAAATACGTGATGGGATACCATAACTTGCAAATTAAGATATTCAGATGCATTGAGAATAGTATTAAGAACAGTAAAAGAAATCAATGCGGAATTTGTTAGAAAAAAACAGGAAATAGAAAACATACATAAAAAATCCATTGATAAATTAAACGAAAATTACTGTACCAGCGAAAAATTCGGGACTGCCAATTATGAAGATAATTTGAGGGAGTTAATTTCGCTGTTGCGCATTTGCGCAAAAGCGGACTTTTGCGCAAAATAAAAAAAAATATAAACTCAATGAAAAACTTAACAGAGCTAAAATTACTCTTTGAAACAAACGAAATGATAAGAATTACAACAAAAAGAAACAATCAAGCCATTATATATAAGAAGTATAAATATTCGTTGAAAAAGACGGTTGAGCAAGTGAATACTTCCGTTGTACACAAAAAAAATGCACCGCACAATTCACAATCGCTGAAAACAAATGGACCAAACCGACAGATCATACACATGATTGTCTCACACTTCAAGATTTCTAAAGATCCGAATTCGTGATAATATAAAAGAATCAAGTTTAACGACATTTTTAAAACCTAACCAACTCATTTGTTCTGTGATTAAAGATCTAGATGTTCAGAATTAGCAGCAATACCTAGAATAGCCTCAATGAAAAAATCAGTAAGAAAAATACGTTCAAATTCAACTATTGAAATAAGTAGTGAAGATGATGAATTACCCGAATATCTACTTAATGATCTAAATGGTTATAAATTTGTACAGTATATTATGCCTAGACATGCTCCTGATCGTTATATAGTTTGTCTTAGTCAAGAAAATATAAAACATTTGAAATATTCAACGTGTTGGTATCTCGACGGAACTTTTACAAGCTACCCACATGAATTCTATTAAGTTTACACCATAAATTGCATGGTATTTGGTAAAATTATGCAGTTCTGTTATGTATTGCTTAGTAATAAAACTAAAAGTATATATATAAAAATGTTTAAAATGCTTAAAGAGCTAATTAATCCTGTCAACCTGCGATTTATAATAATGGATTTTGAAAAAGCTGCATACGAAAGCACCAAAGAAATTTTTGAAAATGTTGCCATAAATGGCTGTTTTTTTCATTGGACTAATATATGGCTTCGAAATTTAAAATCATTTAACCTTTATAACTTATATATGCACAACAATATATTTCGCAATAATATTAAAATGCTTATTTGTATCCCTTTTTTGAAGATAATCGATGTAAAAGAAAAATATGAAATTTCAAAGAATCGAATTACAAATAGTTTCAAAGAAAAATATATTTTGGATTTGTTTAGTTTTGTAGAAAAGAATTATATATATAATAATAAAAAAACTGGGTTCAATATAAAATTTTGGACATGCCATGAGCGTATTTACTTCAAAATACCTATACGTAATAGTAGTGCTGAAGCATATAATCGAAGTTTACATACAGAATTTGATGCACCCCATCCAGACCTATTTACTTTTATAAATAACAAAAGAAATAGGATTAGTTGTTCAGTAAAGACTTAAAATTGAATTTTGATAAATTGATAGATAAACAATTAAATGGAGAAAATTTATTGTGTGATAATGAAATGAAAATATACGGGATTTGCAAAAACTATTTATATTATTATGATTTAACATTTTTAAAAAAAATAGCGAATGTTTATAATTGGTTAGGTTTATAATTGATTTTAATATCAATTTTTAATTTTAATTAAATCTATTTATAATTTGCGCAAAAGTTCACTTTTGCGCAAAATCCGCGTGCCGTTATTTTGTGAGATGTACAATTATCCAGCAAAATAACTAATTTTCGGTTTATATCGGGACTTACCCCCCCCCAATCAAAAATGATTTTTACGTTATTAATTTATACATTTACATTATACAACTTAAACTCAATAACTTTAATTATCATCCTCTAATCTCAACCTAAAAAGCTCGAACATCACATAACTAAATCATCTCGATGAATTATTTTAAATCTTGTTACATAGATTTTTTTCATTACATTTACCAAATCCCCATGATTCGTTCCTTCTTTTCTCAAACTCCGTTTTACCACAGACCACATCCCCTCAATGGTTTGGGTATGGCAACCAGTTTCTTCATCTACCCAACTTTCCGAATGGTTAATCGTTTTATGCACATATCCCAAATCTCTACATATAGTTTCCATGCCTAAATAACCCCGCCATTGATCGGTATGAATTTCCGTACCTGCAGCTACCTTTCTCCTGATAAGTGCCATCAACGTGGCACGCGATCCATTTTCTACAATTTCCAGGAAAAATGAATTCGTATTGCCTCTCACAACTCCCCCTACCGCCCATACTTGATAGCTAAGAACTCTCCCTTGATAATACTTTGATTTAGTGATCAAGGTTACATCTATCTCTACAATTTCACCAGGTCCACCGATTTGTGTATTCGTTAAACCTAAAACAATCGAATCATATGCAATATCATTAAAGAATGAATACCACTGTGAAACAGTAGATTGAGCTACAGTTACTTCCATCGTTACACCAATTGTTGAAACACATTTTATCCACTCGCAGAGGATCAGTAAAATTTTTTGTGAAGCACGTTTGCTGTTCTGGAAAATACTTTTTTTAAAAAATAGATGCATCATTGCTACATTTTCTGCCTTGGCGGCGGAAGTAACACCTATATTTTGAGGGGTCACTTGCAAGGGGGGTCATTGGATGATTGGTGCACTTTGAGCACACAGGTATTCGGATAAGGTTATGGTGTAAGAGGAACGGAAGAAGATTTGTTTCTTTATAAAGAATTGTTTTTAATTCGGAAATTTGCATGGATGAATAGTTTGTAATTATTTAAAATAATTATAACAACGTGATTAAAGAAAATCATTTTGATTAATTTTTAATTATTATAATTAAATATCAATTAATTTTTGATT